>CATIWM010171892.1:0-13070 GCA_949671775.1 Mallotus repandus
TTCTAGAGTCAATCCAGCAGCATCTTCTCGCTGATGATTTTGAAACTCCTTTCACAAATACTTCACTTGCCATATTTAATAGTAATTACAGTACTAGTTCCTTTTATCTTGACTGCTACTCAACTCATCTTTCTGATAATAACATCGTCCCTTCGGTTGAGTACTCCAGTAGTACTGTCGTAACAAGTGAAAGGGTACTGTCTCTTGATGATACAGATCATCATCAAGTGGTGATGGCGTCTCCATATAATCACGTTCCCAAGAAGAAGAGGAATTATATTGGTGTTAGAGAGAGACCGTGGGGAACATTCGCAGCGGAGATTAGAGACCCTAAAAAGAATGGTGTGAGAGTATGGCTGGGGACTTATGAGACAGCTGAAGATGCTGCTTTAGCTTATGATCGCGCTGCTTTTAAGATGCGCGGTTCAAAAGCTAAGCTCAATTTTCCCCATTTGATAGGTTCAGAAGACCTGGAACCAGTTAGAATGACCCGCAAGCGCCGCTCATCACCTGAGTCCAGCTTCTCTTCGTCCTCATCATCATTGGCATCGGATCATGTTCCCTCTCCAAAGCGAAGAAAGAGTAAGAAAAGTTTGGTGGGTGGTAACAGTCCGTTACTTAAGGAGTACCTGCAGTATGGTGTGGAAGAACCACTTTTTTCCGATGATCAATTTGTGCTGAGTTGTTTGTAACTTTTTGTAAGTTCGTAAAGATCACACCATATATATTATTAGCATATGGGGTGGTATATAGCTTGAGCAAGGCATCATCTAGCCAACAGTCTAGGTTCATTTTGTTCCATAATGTTGTAGCTCCTCTCTAAATACTGAAACAAAAAATGCTTTGTTACTTCATGAAAATAAAAAAGGAACAAAAAGGCTTCTTCTTGGGATAAAATTCTAAGGTAAAACCTAGTTCATCACTACGTTGGATTATGAAATATCTTGTTGCATTATCACAATTTTATTTTGCTACTACTACTACTATTATTATTATTATTGTTTCGGAATGCAATTTGGTGTATTAGAATTACCATATAGTTTGTATTAGAATTACCATATAGTTCATGCTTCAGTCAGTAAACTAAGTGTTCTACCTAGTCTAATTTTTTCTTTTATCAATTTGAGAATTTTGAAATCAGTCAATACTCAGATTAGTTTAATTTTTAGCTTATATATTCCTTTCTAGCCAATTGAGTTCTATGTCAGTAAAGGAGTGGCTTAACATTAACTCTTCTACAAAGCATCCTCAAATGTAGTGCTGTAAATTTATAAAATTATTTTTATATTATTTAAAAGGGAAAAATTATCCCAATATTTAACTCATTTTTTACCATGAATGCACATTTCAAATGCATAAAAAATATAGATAAAATAATTTTATTTTTTCTAATGGGTGAAAAAAAAGAGTCAATCCCCTCAAAATAATATTTTCTGATATTGTAAAATTAAAAGAAAAAAAATATTGTAGCTATATTTTGTTCTATGTACACAGCTACTACGAATTAACTTTTATAAAACTGCCTTTAGCTGGATTGTGAACATTATTATTTTTTGTTCTATTCAACATTTAATTTTTTTAACACCATATGTACGTATTATGATGTTCCAATTTATTGTATAGTCTTGTGATTTATTATTATTATTAGTATTAAAAAAAATGGAGTTACCAATTAGCTCTAGACTCTATAAATATACACATGGCTTGTATGAATTCTAGCTAGTTAAAATGATATATGTGTTTGGTATAAATAAATTTAAAAAAAATTTGTATAATTCATTTGCAATTTTAAATGATGTGTGTTTATAGAATTTATTTGCAGTTCTAAATTTTTAAATTTGTAGAATTGATTATAATTAGATCAATTTCTAACAAAATTGTTGAAATTTCTAAACGTATTACACAACGTTTTAGTCTATAATTTTAAAATGACTAAAAAAACTCTCATTATTTTTATGATCTTTTTAGTTAATAGAGAGGTTATAAGCTTTGATAAACTGCACAACAGGAGACAGTCCTCCCCTTTTAAATTGATGATGGTAGGATTCGAATTTTGCATCTCATGATACACTTGGAGAAAATTTATCACTTGACTACTTCCTTGCTAACTCTCTATTATTTTTATTTTTAAAAGTGTTTTTCTACTTAAAGAGGTATTTTTTGACTAAATTTAAAAATTAATTTGAATTTTAGATTTACACTAAATAAAATATAACAAAATATGAAATTCATTTGAATTTCATAATCTATTTATTTAAATCAAACAATTTTAAATTTATTTAAAAATAAAATAATTTTTTTTTGGTGGAATTTAAACAAACACAATTTAAAATATGAGATCCAAATCCAAAAGCTGATCCCTTCTAAAGTTGAGGTGAACAAATCAATGACATCTGAAAAGAAAACTAAGCCAAAATAATGTTACTGTTACATGTTTTGCAGTGATGTACGAATTCTAACTTTTAAATGCTGTAAATGTACTGCACGCATTCAGGCCTCTACCATCTCAATTCATCCACAAGATCAACTAAGAGCTTTCCAAGAAATTATATAATTAATCACATCATTATGAATTTACTAGCAAAAAAGATTAAGGGTTTAGTTGCATCAGTGCTGGTTGCATGCAATTGCTCTACTTCAATTCATGCTGTGCTTTCTTGACAGGAGCGGAGGCTTCTCCTTCTGCTTCATGCTGTGCTGGGGTCAAAAACATGAAGATTGCTCCGACTACCGTCGATAGACGAGCTGCATGCGAGTGCACTAAGGCAGCCGCCGCTCACTACCCTAATATGAGGCTGCCTTCTCTCGCGCTACGAACTGTGGGGCTGACTTCAATATTCCCATCGCTAGAACCACCAACTGCCAGGCGTAGGTTTTTTTTTTCTTTGTTAATTAAATACTTGCTTAATTATATATTCATTATTTTGGGTCTTAATTATAATTTTTTTTATGTTTTAATTAATTTATAATCCTTCTTTTCAAAAAAAAAAAAATTTATAATCCTTATTTATTTTGTGGGTTTGTTTTGTACAACATATCAATTGAGATGGAAGAAATTGAGCAAGCAGGAGGATATAAAACTGAATTTAAAATTCGAATGGGTGAATTCATAAAAAAGAAAAAACTCTCATAATACTTATTTTTTTTATTTATAAAATTAAAATTTAATATTTTATTTAAAAGAATTCAAATTTTTGCCACTGAACTTTAAATAGCATTTTTTCACCATTATTATTAATGGCCAATTTCTATAAAACTGATTAAGGTAATTGATGGAACTATGATAATTTTTTTTTTTAAATCTCTACATGGCTTGCAAAATATTCATTTAGATATTAATGATTATTAAATTATTAATTATTATTTAAATAATTAAAATTTTATAAAAAAATCTTTAAGAAATTAAAACTTAGTGGGTCTTTATAATTTTTTTTTTAATTTTTATGAAAAAAATGGTCAGCGTTAGTAGGTTAATTTGGATTAAACTTCACTATCAAGCGATCCAATCCTGTATCCATGAAAAGGAAAGAAAGTAGTAACAATTTCACACATGACGCGAAAAGCTCGTCAAAATATCAATGAGCCAATTTTGACTCTCAATTAATTTATGAAACATAAAAGTCATTTGGGTCAAAAAGAAAATTGACAACAAACCTTTTTTTTTTTTCCCCATTGACTGTGATATACTTGATTTTTTCTTCTTTATCATCAAGGAATAAATTGTCTTAAAATTTCGCCTTAAACAAATTTTTGATTGAAACACCAATATTATTAAATTAATTATAAGATTTATATATATGTCTATGTTGTCTAAGTTATTTTAATTTTTTTTAACATTGTACAATAAAAATTAGAGAAGAAAAAATAAGGATTCAATTCTGGTCACTTACAATACTTATAGAAGACTTGACCACTAGATGAAGATCATACAGACTAATAATTTAATTTCACATTTTATATTCACAATACTATTTGTTTTTGTTAATGAATCAAGGAGCCACTTGGGAGTAAAATATATATAGGTAGAATTCATTATAAAAATTAGCTGAATAACCCATATGAAACATGTATGTAAGACTAATTTTACTAGGGTTAATTGAATGATTGGGAATACATAAATTCGGTCCAATTATTTAATTTTTGTTGGTTCACATGAGCTGCCACTACCTGGCACAGTGGAGTAAAAATAAAAATTAAACATGGCACGCAGCGATAAAAAAAATATATATACACACACCAATTCAGATTCATCCAGCGATGAGTCGCCATTCCTATTGAGGTATTTAAAACATGGCATTTGAATTTTATTTTTGTTAATTTATATGATTAATTTTTATTTAACTAAAAAAATATTCTTATTATATAATTAATGTGCAGAAAAATTATTCATATTATAAATAGTACAGAGTTGCATCAATATGCGTAATTTATTTATTTTTAATAAAAATTAATTTAATAAAAAATTGACATAAATTTCTACCTACCTATTATGTTGGTTTGAAACTCATTAAAAATATATTTGAACCGATCATGAAAAAGCAATTACTCGGCTTGGTATATCATGTATATATAAGATATATAGTTTAAATAAAATCAAATCTTCACTTACATTTTCTATTTCTAAAAATTAAATATTTTAATTTCATATATTCATGTGATTTAAAATAAATTTTATACATAAAAAACAACTTTATATATTTGGATGCCAAATAATTTAAATAAATGTTGGTTACTAGATAATATTTGTGATTTTTTTCTCTCAGAAAAATTCATAAATAATTCTTGTCAGTATCTGAGCCATTTGGGACCTTGGTGTCTAAAATTTTACATTTAAAAAACTAAAGAAATAAGAGCAATAGGAATAAATTCAGTACATTGTTTTGTATTGAGTCTTCAAAATTATTCACCAAATTCTGTTGTGATGATCTTGTAATATCATTAATTAATGAGAGCTTGTTACCATTAATCTGCTGTTCTTGATTGAGTGATACTTTAGTTCGACCCAACAACTTCACCACCACTGCATTTTCCCAAGGCTTTGGCAGAGCCGCATGTACCCGGTGTGAAAAACAGATTGAAGGGATCCTGTCATCTGTATTCACCACTACATCATCCGCTAATATCTCAATCCCATTCTCCTCCTCCGCCAACTTATCTTCTTCCATGGCCGGGTTTTGTAACATTTTATCTTTAAAAGAGATAAAGTCAGCATTAGGGTTATCTCCATCTTCTCCCTGCTCTCTAAATCTTGCCTTTTTCTGGGATCTATCATCACCCTCCACAGGAGGAGGTGGCTCCTTTTCTTGTCCAATAGACCACGACATAGTGCTCTCTCTCAATGTGTTTTTATTATTAATTAATTACTCAAATTAGCTAATGAAATTTTGACAAACAATTTTATAGATATGTATTTAAGTGTTCAACATAAATAAATATAGCAACTTAACAAATTTAAAAATTCAATAAGCTTTCAACTTTAATGCCAAAGAGGGCGATAGACATTCGACAACTTAAACGAGTAAACATTATGATATAATACTATTTTTGTGTTTCTATTGGATCAAATCGGATTATATAAAATTCAATGAACTCTAAATACAAGTCGATGAATAATTAATTCATGGCTCACTGAACAATTTGCATAAATGCTGCTTGATGATAAATTATGTTCTTTCGTTCTCTTCAATCTGCAATTATCCTGCTCTTGATTACAGATGGTGCACAAATTTGCAGTCATACATTAATTCATTACTTTATTTATTTTTTAATATAAATAATGAACGGTCCTCGCAGGTGTTTCAAGTCAAATTAGCATCTATTAATTTTTTCCTGGCAAAACTTTAGTAGTGAAGTTTGGGGGACGCCTTGTCATCAGTATGTTCGTGGCAACGCTTATTTCGGTTGCCAAATAACATAAATAAACGTCGCCAAATTAAATGATCTATATGTGTGTTTTTTTTTTATTTATATTTTTTATTTCCTTCCCAGAAAGTCATTATCAGTTTCATTAGCTTTTTGCAAGGATCTAAAATATTTGGGACCATGTAAACTTGATAAATTTTAGAAAGTATTTTTCGCTAATGCATTGATTTATCTCTAATCAATGAGCCCTATAAGCAGTAAAATTTGAGATTTTTTAAAAACTGATGCAGGCAAATATTGGATATAAGTCATGTGTTGAGCACAATATAATAGAGAGGTAAGTGGGAAAATGGGAAGATGAAAGTCACCTCTATTTTTTAGCTCACAAAAACAAAAAGAAAACAGAAACCTCCATAATGGTTCTGTTTTGATTTTTCACTTTATTCTTGTATGCAATATATATAAAAGGTGAGCCAAAAGCTTATCCAACTTAATTTCTTATAATTATTACGGTAGGCAATTCACATTTCAAGGCACAAAAGTATAAGAAGCCAAAATGATATCAACTAATATTTGTTATCCCATGTGAGAGTCATCAAGCTTCAAGACCCTATATATACACCCTCCGAAACCTCTCTTTTCGTTCATCTTCTTCACACAAGTTCTCAAGATTATATATTATAAGTTTAGTAATTGTTCAATTCAATATACATAAACAAATTTAAAAATGAAGGGAGTAATCCTATCAGTGTTGGTCGTTGTTACTGTGGTTCAATTCATGGCAATGTCAGGACAAGCTGTAGATTGTGGGCAGGTGAGCTCGTCTATAGCCCCTTGCATGCCCTTTCTGATCGGAGTAGATGCTTCTCCTTCAGCCGGATGCTGTGCTGGGGTCAAAAATATGAAGGCGCTTGCTCGAACTGTTGCTGATAAGAGAGCTGCATGCGAGTGTCTTAAAGCAGCCGCTGCTCGCTATCCAAATATAAAGGATGATGTTGCCTCTTCCCTCCCTAAGAAGTGTGGTATTGACTTCAATATTCCCATCTCCAAGACCACCAACTGTCAGAAGTAAGTTTCTCTTACCATCCTTCTTCTGTTCTGCATGTCTGTATATATACTTCTTTTAAATTTAATTCGTGTCTTTTTTAACTTTCTTGTCCAGCATTAACTGTAGTTAGTAATGAAGACGATCGAAGAGGACATATCGCCACAAGAAATAAAGCTGTGGAGCTCATTTATGGTGTTATAGTCTTCATTTTGTTTTATTGCCTTGAATAAATTAAAGTTGTTTTGTATCAAGTGAGCTTGGTAGCACAGCTAGCCAGTACTACTAAGAAATATTCTTGCAATGATATATGACAAAGTTTTGCTATACATTTCTTCGTTTTTCTGCTATTCTTTTGAATTTAAAGTTAATTTAATTATTTAACAATAATGCATATATAAATATCAAATTTTGTTTGTTTATTAATTCAATTGTCGTAGCTGTTGCCCAAATAACAAAAGAAGGCTTTAAAAATTAAGAAGGAACAGTCCAATGCTAATTTGGATAAATTTATGCTTGTGAGGTCTTTTCTGATGGCGAACTCTCTTATAGCTAATTATGGCTAACCAAAAATCGAATCCCCACTATCCTTCCTATATACCCTTTTTTTTTTAATGCACTGCTCAAATTAAGTGGTGTATATATGTCAGGCGCACATAGATAATAGATTTCCTTGTTGGAGGGCTAAACACTCAAAAATAATTTTTATTAAACACAAATCTTTTTGCAAAAGACCTATTTATACTGCTAGTGAATCAACATAAACTACTCAATATGCTCATAATTAAACTAATACAAAATATTCAAAATTACACACATTATACCCAACACCTAACACCATACTAAACCATACACTAAATTCATCTTCCACGTTCATTTGCTTCTTGCAATAATTCAATCTTCGTAAGCTTCTTCTTGATGAGCTTTGGACTTGCTAGTGGACTTCGTTAAAACAAGTTTATTTCTCAACATTCCCATCTCATAGTTAATTTCCTAAACAGAAATAATGAATGATCCTTAAGAAAATGTGCGAAGCTAAATAATTGGCGTTCATTAAAATCTTTTACTGACGCAATAGAATTTGGTGGACACACTTTCATCTGTATGGTATAAGGAACGCTTACTTGTGTCGCCAAATAATATTTGTAAACCTTTAGATGATTTTTTTTTTCCTTCTCAAGAAAAAGCATTAATTTCTTCAGGTTGAACTGACTCCATAATCTTTAAGAAAAAGCACGAATTTAACTTTCGTGATTTGACACGAAATAAACAAAATCTTTTCTATAAAGTTAAAGCAAAATATATAATTAATTAATTTAAGCTGATGATATTAACTTAATTAACAGAAAAATAGTGGATTAATGTTATTGTGTGCCTTACTGAGACATGCATTAATCAAATTACTAAAACAGCGGAAAGGAGTATTAGGATATGTACTTTTGCCATCCAGAAATGTAACGTCGCATTTCAAGATTAATTTGAACTAGATGGTTTTAGAAAAACTGTTCGTAAGTGAAGCATTAAATATTTTGCTCACATTATCTTGAATTCAGGTTATATCTTGGACATAATATGAGAAAAGGTAACCAAAACTTAGATTTTTACTTATTCATATTATATTTGTTACTTGGACTTGTAAATATATATTTCAAGTATTGTACAACCTAGTCAATAAAAATAGGATATATATTTTTGTAATACAAATCTGACTGTCAAATGTAATACATTTGAGATAGATAAAAATTTTTGAATGAAACAAATAAGAAAATAAAAGTCACCGATTAATTTGATTCTTCATTTATATGATAATTATATTGATTTTGACAATTTAAAGTTGACAAAACTCTTTCATCAATTATTTTTACATGTATAAAATTTAAACTTAAAATCTTAATTAAGAAAATTCATACTCCTAATTAATATCATTTTGGATATCTATTAACTTCTTTAGCTATATATGAAAACAGAAGGAAACAGAAAAACCTCTATTGTGTTTAGGTTTTAAATTAATTTTATGCCTCTATACAATATGAAAAGTGAGCCAAAAGCTTATCCAACTTTTCGTATGATTAAGGTAAGCAATTTCACGTTTTAAGGCAAAAAAGAATAAGAAGCCAAAATAATATCAACCAATATTTGATATCCCATATGGGGAGTCCTAACTTCCTGAATCATCAATCAAGATTCAAGACCCTATATATACATGCCACCTCAACCTTCCTTTTCATTCATCTTCACACAAACTCTCAAGATTATATTTTTTAGTAATTATTCAATTCAATATATATATACAAGCAAATATAAAAATGAAGGGAGTGATAGTATCAGTGTTGATTGTTGTTGATATGGTTCAATTCATGGTGATACCAGGACAGGCTGTAGACTGTGGGCAGGTGAACTCATTTGTAGCCCCTTGCATTCCTTTTTGATCGGAACAGACGTTTCTCCTTCAGCTGGATGCTGTGCTGGAGTCAAGAATATGAAGGCATTGATGGGATCCCTTCTAGTAGAGTGGAGCTCATAGTTTAAAAAATAAATAAAAAAAAGAGTCAAAAAATGTTACATCGATTAAAGAAAAATTGTCAAAAAAAAATTTTGTTTGTTTATTTATTCCTGATGACTATATAAAGGCATGAATGGGCAAGGCAGAAGCACAAACAACGAGTTGAAAGACAATAAAAGAGAGGAGCTTGTGAAAGAAAAATTAATCAAAACAATTTTACTTTGATGAGAGTGAGAGAGTTTTAAGGGTTTGAGATTTTTTTTTTTCTCAAAGGGTGAGTGACAAAATAGTGAGAAAATTATTTTGGGGTGTGGGAAACACTTTGAGTGTCACTATTTTGGTGAGATATCTGTTATTGTATACCTCTAGTGTTAATCTAGAGAAGACTCTCTCTTGTAATCCTACTATTTTATAGTGGATGAATTTTTCGGAGTTTGTCCCTTGGACGTAGCCCAACACTAAGGGTGAACCACGATAAAATTTTGGTGTCATTTTTAATTATTTATACGGTAGGTTTTACCGCCTATTTTATTTACCCATTGGCCTGTTTGACCACCTTCATATATTTATTTGTTTGATTATTTATGCAGTAATTTTTATTTTGTCTCTGTGAACATTATTCTGTTGCGCCAACGCTATCAATTTTCCCAACAAGTGGTATCAAAGCTATTGGTTCGTGTTCTGGAGGCATTATTAAATACTGCAAAGATAGAGACCGAGACTAGCAAGATGGTTAGCTTAAATGGCACAAATTACCACATATGGAGAAATAAGATGAAGGATCTCCTATTTGTGATGAAGTTGCATCTACCGATTTTCGCTAAGACAAAACCCAATGATAAGAAGGATGAGGAATGAGAATTTGGGCATGGGCAAGTGTGTGGCTTCATCCGGTAGTTTGTTAAAGACAATATGTACAACCACATTTGTAATGAAACTCATGCACAGAAATTGTGGAACAAGCTCGAGGAGTTGTATGCTTCAAAGACCGGCAACAATAAATTATTTTATCTGATAAAATTAATGAAGATAAAATATCGGGAAGGCTTTTCTGTCGCTGATCACTTGAATGAAATGCAAGGGATCGTGGATCAATTGTCGGGGATGGGCATAAATTTTGATAATGAAATTCTTGCTCTTATGGTGTTGGCTTCTCTACCAGAGTCATGGGAGACTTTGAACATATCACTTACAAACTCTGCACCAAATGGTGCAGTGAATATGGAACTTGTCAAAAGCAGTATTTTTAATGAAGAGATGAGACGCAGATCAAAGGGTGCCTCTTAAACATAGTCAGATATTCTTGTTGTAAGTTCCAGGGGGAGAAGTAAGACTCAAAGCTCAAAACAAAGAGATAAGAGCAGAGGAAGGTCAAAAAGCAAGTATGCCAATTTTGAATGTCATTACTGCAAAAAGAAAGGCCACATCAAGAAAATCTATCGAAAGTTCATCGATAAGAACAAAGGTAAAGATGTGAAGAAAGATAACAGCAGTGATGATGATGAAGCAAATCTCCTCGAAAAATTCAATGTCCTATTTGATGATGATACTGTTAATCTTACTACCCATGAAACTAGTTAGGTGATTGACAGTGGTGTCTTTGTTCATGCTACATCTCGTAAAGAACTCTTCTCATCATACATTCCAAGAGATTCTGGATTTGTAAGGATGGTAAATGGTAATCGAACAAGAGTTGCTAGTGAAGGAGATATGTATTTGGAAACTGAGAATGGCACAAGACTAGTCTTGAAGAATGTCAAGCATATTCTAGATATTCACCTGAATTTGATCTCAATAGGCAAGCTTAATGATGAAGGTTTCAAGAACACCTTCCATAACAGCTAATGGAAACTTACCAAAGGCTCCTTGTTGGTGGCTAAAGGCAAAAAGGACTCAACACTGTATTTTACACATGCAAATCTCTCCAAAGACATGGTGAATGTTGTGGAGAAAAAAAGTATAGTTGCGTTATGGTATAAAAGACTCAGTCACATGAGTGAGAAAGGAATGACAATACTGGCTAAGAAAAATGTATTATCTAGAGTAGATCTTGTGTATTTAGAGAAATGTGCCAATTGTCTTGCAGGAAAGCAAAACAGAGTTGCTTTCAAGAGCTCTCCTCCTTCCAGAATGAAGAATGTGTTGGATTTAATTCATTCATACTTGTGTGAGCAAATGCCAAAGTCATTGGTGGTTCTCAGTACTTTGTGACTTTTATTGATGATCATTCTCGAAAGACGTGGGCATACACCTTGAAGTCAAAAGATCAAGTGCTAAATGTCTTCAAGGAATTTCATACCTTGGTGGAGAGGCAAACAGGAAAGAAGTTAAAGTGCATTTAGATAGACAACAGTAGAGAGTATCTTGGACCATTTGATGCTTACTGCAAAGAGCATGGTATTTGACATCAGACAACACCTCCAAAGACACCGCAATTGAATGGTTTAGTTGAGAGGATGAACAGGACTTTGATGGATAGAGTTAGACCTCTACTCTTATAGTCAAAGCTGCCTAAGACATTTTGGGGTGAAGCTTTACTTACAACAGTGCATGTACTGAACCTTTTACCATGTGTTCCTCTACAGTCTGACAATCCAGAGAGGGTTTGGTCAGGAAAAGATGTTTCCAATGGTCATCCGTGGGTTTTTGGATGTAAAGCCTCTGTGCATATACCCAAGGATGAGAGGTCCAAACTTGATGTCAATACACGACAGTGTGTGTTCATTGGTTATAGTCAAGATCAACTTGGCTATAGATTTTATGATCCAGTCCAAAAGAAGCTTGTTAGAAGTTATGATGTTGTATTTATTAAAGACGAGACAATCAAAGATATTGCCAGAGTTGAGAAGAACATCCCCAACTCTGATGATGATTCAAATTTGAAGCTAGTTCCTCCATCAATGGTGCTAAGGGAAGTTGGAGATGAAGATGAAGATATGCCGCCAGATGTAGGCAATGAAGATGCTCCCATTGAGATTTCATCTAAAGATGATAATGATGGTGTTCATGATTAACCACCAGCAGATGAGGCCTCTCCAGTGCCACTGAGGAGATATGATAGAAATAGACAACCTTCTACCAAATATCCTAAAGACAAGTTTGTGCTACTAACTGATGGGGGAGAGCCAGAAAGCTTTGAAGAAGCTACAAATGATAAACACAAGCAGGAATGGTTTGAAGCCATGCAGGATGAGATGAAGTCTCTGCATGAGAATAAGACATTTGAGCTGGTGAAGTTGCCTGAAGGCAAGAGAGCTTTGAAGAATAAGTGGGTGTTCAGGATCAAGCATGAAGAACACAGTCTCCAGCCACAATTCAAGGCCAAATTGGTTATAAAGGATTCAACCAAAGAAAGGGTATCAACTTTAATGAGATTTTCTCTCCAATCGTGAAGATGACATCCATTCGTACTATGCTAGGTTTAGCAACAAGTTTTTATCTGGAGATCGAGCAAATGGATGTTAAAATTGCCTTCCTACATGGTCATTTGAAAGAAGAAATATTCATGGAGCAGCCAGAGTGTGACACCTGTTAAGGATGTCAAACATACATTGTATGCTTATGACTAATAAATAATATTTCCATCGATGTCTAACTTTAGTTCACATGTCAATATATACACCACCTTTATTTTATATAAGTAATACATATTACACACAA
>CATIWM010171979.1:0-10740 GCA_949671775.1 Mallotus repandus
CCAACGCCTCATTATTCTCAGCCACCGCACCTGTACCAGTACCAGCACCATTCTCCATAGAATATTCTTCTTCTGTTATTTCTTCAATGACCACTCCTTGATTTCTGGCTGCTTTCTTCCATTTTCTAATTCTCCTCCCCAGATGACTTGTTTCCACACTTGTCTTCAACACTTCCTCCAATTCCTTCTCATTATCCTCATCTGATTAAGCAAGTGCAGCTATAGTGCATATTCATGAGACAATAAAATCAAAAGGTTCTAATTTTGGTTTTTTATTAAATTGGGTTCGGTCGTGTCTAGGTCTAGGTCTTTTTTTGAGAGGTAACAGGGTGGGTGTTGGGCTCCCTGGTGGAGATTGAGGTTCTTGTGTATTGATGGATTCATTAGTCTGGGCTATAGGGGTTAAATGGCTTATTAGATTACTTAGGTTTGGGTTATCTGGGCTTGGGCTAGGATTAATAAAGTGTGGGTTTGGGTTAAAGAAAGAGAGTTCCATCACTTGAGTAGAGTTTACAGTCACTACCCTTTCATGTTGCTCCTGACTTACAGAGGAAGTCTTTACTGAACCAGTGATTAATGCAGCATTAAATGAGCCACCTTCTGCAGACGCCGTAACACTTTGATCAATAGATTGAGTCACATTATTGCCTAGAAGGTTCAGCGCCTGAATACCCATCATTACATCCTCTTTGGAAACCATAATTTTCTTACCCTTCCTTCTCAAGTTTCCTTGTTCATCCAATTGAGCGCTTTTCACCGTACTTTTATTGTGAGGCTATAAATAAAATATTATCTTGACAAAATAGTTTTTTTTTGAGAATATCTTGACAAAATAGTTACATATGCTTTTCGTAACATGTAAAGTCTTGAGTCGATGCTGAAGGCTTTGGTAGACTTGAGGAAGCATTATTGCTAGTCATTTTTGTTCCTATTCATTGAGGATTAATCATCTCAACATATTCTAAATTTTAATCAAAATCTCAGATTTATTCCTATTTTTGAATTGTACCAATTCACTATAAAAAAAATTACATAATAGAAAAATATTAATTTTTCTCTCTAATTTTTCTTTTTTTGATTTTTAATATTATTTCATTAGTTATCATCCATCAACACACTCATCAAATCCGTTTTTGATCTTCTTATTTATTTTAATTATTTTTATCTAGTAAAAATGGATATCTTAAAGTTTATTTATCTTTAAATCTATTTCATATTTCGTTTGATTATGAATTTAATTATATTTATTTGGGTAGTAATTTATGAATTTTTTTTTCATGAAAGTGGTTTTGGTTCCTTCGTTTGTGTGGGTTGTTGATTTCCTTACCATATGTGCACGGACCGACAAATAATAAAGTAATGAGAAAGTATCGTTGTCTTGAGGATTGATACTAAACACTTATTAGTCTTAATTATAGTTGTTTAGAGCTTGCAAATATGATTTGAACAAAATAAATAAATAACTAAATAATCAACAAACAAGAAATATAAATCAAACTATGGCTAATCAAATTAATAAAGGACTAAATCAATTGGGAAACATGTTGTTGGGAGATTAAGCACCAGATTGTCTTTAAGTTAAATGATAGATTAATAAACTCTTAAAGCATATCTCAGGTTTTTCAAAGATCATTGAGTGCTCTTTCTCAAGTAACACACAACTCAACATGCAAAAATCAATTGAAACTCAAAGTCATAGCTTAACTCTCATAATCACTATGAAAATAAGCCAACATCAAGCATACAAGGTATTAAGCAAAACCCATATGACAATTAGATAAGTTTAAACTTTCTCAAGACATTTAATCAATCTAACTTGTGACTAGAGTTATATCTGGCCAAAACATGACATTCATGGAGAACAACAAAAATAATATGCAAAAAAGAGAAAATAACAACAACTATTAAATTAACTTAAATAAAATCGGTCTCAAAATCCTAATAACAGTAAAGTAACTAGCCACCCATGGCTATATAATTCATAATTCAATATTCAATACAACCCAAGAGAATAAAAAAGTGAAAAACAAATAGAAAGGGAAGAGAAATTGTTATCAAGAAGCTTTGGGTCTTCAATGGAGGTTCTTCTTCTTGCTTCTTTCTCTTTCTCTTCTTCTTTCTTTCTTTTCTCTCTCTAAGGTTTTGTGGTTTTTTTCCAAATCAGGGAATCCCCTAAAAAGGAGTGGTCTTGGTCCTTTTATAGCCTCCTCAATATGTCCTTTTAGCTACCCTAGATCTTCTCTTGTAAAACGTACATATCAGCATTTTTAGTGCTGGCAGTGAGCAAGCCAAGATCGCGCATTAGCCCACTCTCGCGACAAAAGGGCTATGAGCTAAGGAGATGAGATCGCACACCTGCCGCGATCCATAGAGGAGGTTTAAGCTATTAAGGACTCGATCGCTGAAATGTTGTGATCACAACAGAAGCTTTGGTTAACAGGGGACCACAATGCGCATGAACCGAGATTGCAAATAAACTGCTCTTGCGATACCTCAACTTCACTAGGGGCTTATGACTCAACCATCCCATAATCATGCATCCAACCGCGATCGCGATAGTTGCTTTGCCTTTACTCTGCTTTCTTTCTCTCTTTTTTCTTCTTTGCTTCACCATTCATCTCTTTTACTTCTTTTCCCTAGAAAAACAAAAAAAAATATAAAAGTATATATTCCTATAGTTATATTACTCTAAATGCAACCTAGAAGGAATGAATAAATGCTAAAATGAGTCATAATTCTATATGCAATTTAGCACCAACAAATATCCCCACACTTGAATCTTTGCTTATCCTCAAGCAAATTCAAAAACACAAACTTATCAATGCAATGAATAAAGTGTATATTCAAATTTCATCAAGCTCACACCACAATATTCTCTTAATAGCTAGTTTACAATCCTCAAAAACAAAGTTAACAAATCAAGTCGAGAAATATAGATTACCAAGTGAACAGCATGTTGTCCACTCACAATCACATAATTATGAATCAAAATCTTAAGAAAAGTACAAATGAATAAAAAAAAACTCTAATCTAAGGTGGCTTCTAATTTGGCATGCGAAAATCAACTTTATCCTTTCTATTTTAAGTTTTTGTGCTTTTCATCCCTCTTTTAGTAGTTCATCGTCTTTCCCGAATTGCTCAACGTGAACACCTCGAGAGGTTTCTTTGAATACTCATACTCTTGTATAAGAGCATTAGAGTATATAGGAATTCAAGTCCCTAAATACATTTTATTCTTTTCTTTTCTCTCTCTAGGTTGTTGTGGTTGTTTTCTAAATCAGGGAATCCCCTAAAAAGGCATGGTCTTGGTCCTTTTATAGCCTCCTCAATATGTCCTTCCAGCTTCTTTAAATTTTCTCTTGTAAAACGTACACATCAACATTTTAGTGCTGGCAGTGAGCAGGCTGTGATCGTGTATTGGCCTATGCTAGCTACAAAAGGGCTATGAGCTAAGGAGACGCAATAGCACATCTGCTGTGATTGACACAGGAGGTTTAGGCTGTCAAGTACCTGCAATAGCTGAAATTTCATGATCACAACAAAAGCTTTGGCTAATAGAAACTCGCATGAACTACTCTTGCGACGGCCTTGCCTTCACTAGGGGTTGATGAATCGACCATCCTGCGATCGCAATAGTAGGCTTGCTCTGCCTTTACTCTGCTTTCTTTCTCTCTTTTTGCTTCTTTTCTTCACCATTCATTTCGTTTACTTCTTTTCCTTAGAAAAACAAAACAAAATATTCCTATAATTATATTACTCTAAATGCAACCTAGAATGAATGAATAAAGGTCAAATATACAATTTCACCCCTAAACTTTACTCAATTATTCTATATCACCTCTCAACTTTCATTTTGTTCAATTTCACCTCCTAACTTCTATTTTTCATCTATTTAACCCTTTTTGCACATCAGAAAAATGTGTGTATTTAACTCACGGTAAGTTTGAATAGGTAAAAAATATAAGTTAAGAGGTTAAATTGGTGAAAAAAATAGAAGTTATGTTGGCTAAGTAGGTGAAAAATAGAAGTTAAGATGTGAAATTGAACAAAATGAAAGTCGAGAGGTGATATAGAATACTTGAGTAAAGGTCAGGGGTGAAATTGTATATTCCACCATGAATAAATGCTAAAATGAGTCCTAATTCTACATGCAATTTGGCACCAACATGGGTGTTTTCAATCTTTCTTTGTAAAAGTTGTAGAAATTTTTTTTTATCTAACATGATTAGATTTGTCTAAAAACTGAAAAATCAATCAAGTAAAGCTACAATTCCTTTTTAATTTTGAGTGCTTTATCAACAATATTTTATTTGATTATTAATTTATTTTATTTTTTAACAATTATTAATTTAATTTATTTGTGTACTAGTTTATGAATTTTAATCTATGAAAGTTTAAAGAAAATTTTGTCCAAAATATTTATATGGCGGGACTCATTTAAAAATTAAAAAATCAATCATATTAAGTTGCACTTCCTTATTATTTTTGAGTGCTTTATTATTAAGATCAAACAATTTTTGAAATAGTTCTTCTTTTTTATATTTTTTTATATTTTAACTGTGATACTGTCTGTAAAATTTTATTTTAATTTGGGCAAAGGTGCATTTACCCCCCTAATATTTTGGTCAAAGAGCACATAAGCTCTTTTTATTTTTTTGGACCATTTAAGCACAAATATTATGTTTTCCTGTATTTTTTGCCCCTCTCTTAATGTGTCAAAAAAATAAAGTTAACACCATTATCTATCCCATTATCCTCCTCCTCTCTACTGTCTTGTCACCATCATCACTTCTCCATTTTCTTCATCGCCGTCGACGCTACCCCCGACGTCGGCTTGTATCTTAGCTGCGTCTTCAAGCCCCCACGTCGCTTCCCTACTAATTCAATTCCATCTTCTTTTTCTCTTCAACCATAAACTTAACTTCCCCTCTCTCCTACTCCTGCTTTCTACTGTTATTTTTTCTTTTGTCTTTTTAGGTGCTAAATAATTGGGCTTCTTCAATTCTTATACTTACTCTTCGATGAAAGGACATTAATGATCACTTTGATTCCATCGATGAACAACTTAAATAGCTCCATTCAATCCATAAATCTATAGAACATATGTTATAGGAAGTGAAGAAAAGAGAAGCAGATTTGGAACCAGTCAGGTTTAAGTAGGTCGAGAGGAGGAAAAAAGTAATTTGAGTTGATTCAAAAGAAAGAGATTCAAGAACAGAGGAAAGAGATTGAATGGATTAAGGATTCATTGAAAAAAAACTCAATTTGGTTAAGGATTCAATTAAGAGAAAATTCAGTATTGTTGATGAGTTAGAGAAGAGGTCACAGAAGTTGAATAATTGTACTGAAGAAAAATCTTATTAGATTAGAGTAAAAGATGATGAATGCAGAGAATTTTTTAGCAAAACGATGGTTAAAGAGAAGCAAATTGAAGAAAGGTTTCTCTTTTTTTGGGTTTTTTTATCTGGGTGTGCATTTGTTGTTTTATTCAATCTTCAAATTAATAAATAGGCGATGCCATGAAGGTGATGATCTTTTTGGTAATTTTCAATTATTAATTCATTCTCAATTTCGTTAAGAGTTTCGGTACTCATAAGCTGCTTGTAATTTTTGATAATATAGCTACATTTTATATCATCACTGATCCATTATATCATATGATTTTTGTTCCCCCTCATTTCCACAATTATGTCTATTTTGATTAATTCCCATGAAAATTTTGTTTTGCGAGTAAGACATTATTTGTTTTTATTTTCTATTTCTCTTAGTTCAAACTCTTATGCAGCATAAATGTTAGGCGAGCTTCTTCTCTTTACAAAAACTATGATGCTTTCTTATTCTTTGTAGTTATGCAAGATGGGTGGTTGTTACTCATATTGGAAAGTTATTTTCAGCAATAGTCTGCTAATTGGTTGCTTGGAGTTAATGGGATTAATGTTGTATTAAATCTTAAAATGGTAATAGCTTAAATCAACCCTCTGCTTGGTGCTAATGGATGTTCTCACATGTTTCTCACATTATTATTGCACTGATGGACAAGGTGACTCGTATTACTTTGGTTCTTTCTTTACGTTTATAATGTTTGTGATCTTGTGGTTCAGAGTTTCAACTTCCTGTTATTCTGGGTGTACATCGGGCAAAGCAACAGTAACTTGGAAATCATAAGAATTTTAGACGGGAGAGAAGAAGGAGAAGAAGTAGTTGAGTTATAGCATATTTTGACCAATTGACCATCCACGCCAGATTAAACAAATGAAGTTACTTACCCAAATTCTCCACAGTTAAGAGAGGGGCAAAAAACACAGAAAAACATAATAGTTGTGCTTAAATGGTCCAAAAAAAATGAAAAGGGCTTATGTGCTCTTCGGCCAAAACATTAGGGGGTAAATGCACCTTTGCCCTTTTAATTTTAACGTCTACTAATGAACTTTTATAATAGAACATCTATAGGTTTTTTCTTAGAAAAAACAAATTATACCAGTTAACTGCATTATAAATTTGATAGAATTGTTCAATTTTTGTTGGATCTATTTTCATTTTAAATTGAAATAAATCGAATTTGTAATAAACAAAATTAATACAATTAAAAGTGATAATAGTTTCAATTTTTTTTGAATCATTGTCATTAAAATTGGAAATTGACTCTTTGGTTAATGAATTATTCTTCTCATCCTTATTTGCCAATTCATTCAGCCTCCATTTAAGACATAGCTTTTAAAAACCAAGATATTAGCTAGTGCTGTAAACTTTTTTCGATTATTAAAATTTGTCATAAAAAATTACTAAAAATAATGTTTGGTAAATAAAATAAAGTTAAAGCATATACCATTAAAAAAAGGTTCATAACTTAGAAAATCCAATCAATAAATATAATGAAAAAGAGAAGACATAAATACATATAATTTTGGCAAAGTATACAAATAAGATGTATATTGTGAGGAATGTAAATAGTCATTTCCTATACATATAGTAAAGCTAAAAATAAAATATTGTCTAGACAAAACAATTACGATTTGCTTTTGATAAAATTGAATGATGATGGAGGCCGAGACAATTTTTGTCATGCAAAGTTTTAGTCCCCGTAGGCAGAATTGTCACCACGAAAATGTTAAACACTAAACACTCAAACAGTCATCAATTAAACTCTCTCAAACAATCAAGAACATAAAAACTATTTCTGTAACTCTTATAACTTAAGCTTTTTATTTCTGAATTACTTGCTTGCTAATTACAATGTAGGGAAGAGGGGGTATTTATACTAAACCCAAACTAATACAAACCACTCAATTAAAACTAATACAAACGATTTAAAACCACACACATAATATCTAACACCTAACACCATAATAAACCATACACTACAACTCACACCAATTCATCATCCACGTTCATTTGTTTTCTGCATGTACCTAACTTCAGACACTCTAGCTCATTATTCATTTCTTTTAGTCTTAGCCACAACTTTTCCTTCTTTTGATTAAGACCACATATATGATATGGTAAAACAAGTTTATAATTCAACACTCCCCCTTAAACTTGTTTTATAATGCCAAGTATATTTCTCAATCTGATAAAATCTTCCTTCTTCAATGGCTTGGTGAAGATGTCTGTGATTTAATCCTGAGACTTCACATATTCCAATTTCACATCTTGTTTTGTAATGCATTCTCTTATATAATGATATTGAGTATCGATGTGTTTGCTCTGATCATGATACACTGGATTCTTGGCTAAAGATATTGCTGACTTATTGTCGACAACATGTTCAATTCCTTCAACAAATTTTGGAGCCAAATTGCATGACTAACACACATCATAGCAGTAACATACTCAGCTTGACATGTTGAGAGAGTGACAATTGGTTGTTTCTTTGACATCCAAGTGAAAGCGGTGTCTTCTAGGAAAAACACAAAACCAATTGTGTTTTTTCGATCATCGCTACCTCTAGCCCAATTACTGTTACTATATCCAATGAGTTTGTAGTCATAAAAAACCAAATAATATAAGCCAAAATCTATTGTACCTTTGAGGTAGCGAAGAATTCTCTTTGCAGCCTTGAAATGAGTGGTTGTTGGAGTTTCCATGTAACGACTCACAAGTCCTGTTGCGTAGAGAATGTCGGGCTTTATACAAGTTAGATATCGCAAACATCCAACTAAGCTCTTAAAAAGTGTTAGATCAACCTTTTCTGCTTCATTGTTTTAGAACAACTTGATTATGCACTCCATCGGTGTGCTCATTGGGTTGTAATCCTCCATCTTGAATTTCTTGAGGATCTCCTTAGTGTAGCTTTCTTGCGAGATAAAGATCCCATGTTTCTTTTGCTTGACTTCAATGCTGAGGTAGTATGCCATCAATCCAATATCTATCATCTCAAACTCTTTTGCTATTGCCTTCTTAAAATCTTCAAACATGCTCAGATTATTTCCGGTGAAGATTAAGTCATCCACACACAAACAAAAGATCAAAACATCTCCATTTTTTATTTTGAAATAGAGAGCATGCTCATAGGGGCATTTGGTGAAACCATTCTCTTGGAAGTATTTATCAATTTGACTGTTCCATGCTTTTGGTGCTTGCTTCAACCTTAGAACTTTGGATTTTTGTCCTTTGACTTTATAGCCTGGTGGTTGTTGAATGTAGGATTTCTCTTCAAGAACTTCATTTAGAAAGGCAGACTTTACATCCATCTGGTGAATCTTCTACCTATTTTGAGATGCTAAAGAAATAATTAGTCTTATAGTCTCTAAGTGTGCAACATGAGCAAATACCTCATCATAGTCAATTCCAGCTTTTTGACTGTAGCCTTTGGCAACTAGCCTTGCTTTGTGCTTTTCGACCTCTCCTTTGGCATTCTTCTTTATTTTATAGACCTATTTGACACCAATTGGCTTGTGTCCTTTTGGAAGAGTAGTGAGTTCTCATGAATCATTCTTTTCAATGGCTTTAATTTCATCATCCATTGCATTTCTCCATTTTTCATCTTGCGCAGCTTCTTGGAAGTTCACTGGTTCACAATCAACAAAAAGGCAAAAAAGAGTGAGATTTTCAAGTCGATCAGTCACCTCATAGAGATCTTCAAGACTTCTTGTGCATTCTTCATTTCTTTCAGCCAGGAAAGATGGTGGTGAGTTTCCTTTATCACTTTGCATTGGTGAAGCAGGTGGTGTTGCGTGCTCTTACTGATGTTCACCTAGTTGCTCCATTAGTGTTTGCTATGCTTCATCAAACTGAGGAAAGAAGTTGAATTCATCTATGGAAGAGTTGAAGTCCCATTCACCTTCTTCGTCAAACATCACATCTCGGCTGATCATAAAATTCTTGCTATTTGGATTGTATAGTTTGTACCCTTTTGAATGAGTAGAATAATCGATGAAGATGTATCTTTCACTTTTGTCATCAAGCTTGGTTCTTCTTTTCATCTGGTACATGAACATGGGCTATACTTTCAAATACTCTGAGATGAGAAATTTCATGCTTTCTTCTACTCCATGCTTCTTTCGGTGTCTTTCCTCAAACACTTCTTATTGGAGATCGGTTGACAGGTAGACTGTTATAGCCATTGCTTTAGCCTAAAATTCTTTTGGTAAATGTTTGCTTTTGAGCATGCTTTATACCATATCAAGGACGGTTCTATCTTTTCTTTCTACAACACTAGTTTGTTGTGGAGATTTTAGAATAGTGAGAAAATACCGAATTCCACTTATTTCACAGAACTCTTGGAATTCTTTGTAAATGAATTCTCTTCCTCGATCTGATCTCAATGCTTTAGTCTTCCGGCCACTCTCATTCCTCATCGTAGCTTTAAATGTCTTGAATGCTTCAAAGACTTCTGATTTCTGCTTTAAGAAACATACCCAAGTTTTTCTTGAAAAGTCATCAATAAAAAGAAGGAAATAGTTAATTTTATCAAGAGAGCTTGGACTAATTGGCCCACAAACATCAGTATGAATGAGCTCTAATGGCTTATTGGCTCTTGAGTATGATTCCTTGGAAACGCTATTTCTGAACTGCTTTCCAAGTAAACACCCTTCACAAAACTGATCTGGATGTTTGATGCATGGTAGTCCTCTCACCATTATCTTCTTCGATAATAGTTCCAAGCTTCCAAAGTTGAGGTGCCCAAATTGAAGATGCCATAACCATGATGCATCTTTGTAACAAGCTTTCAAAAATTTTGCAACATCATTTTGAATATTCAAAGGAAACAATCTATTCTTTGACATTTTTGCCTTAGAGGGGGGGTGAATAAGGCAATCGAATTCAAATCGATAGTAATTGAAATTTAAACAAAAATAGAAAGCATGTTGAGAAGGAAGAATGAAGAACACAAAGCTTTAAGGAGTTCGGATTCAACAACAATCCTACGTCTCCACCTAACTTATCCCCAAGTTAGGATTTTCAATCACCCACAATCTTATTCACAAGATTGAGATTACACAAGAGTTTAAGGGTCACTCTTAAAACCTTACAAACAAGAGTTTCTAGGCTCACTCTTAAACTAAATCCCAAGTGTTTTAATGGCTAAACACTTAAACCAATTCCTTTAGAAATAAATCTCACTTCCCTTCTAATCTATCCCAAGAATTAGATGAAGTAGAAATTCTATTTCTAACACACAAACAACTCTCACAAGAATTAATGAAACAAAAATGAATAAATTGAAATTTGAGAGCTTTGATGAATGCTTAAGAGAGAATGAATGATAAACAAGTTTCTTAGCATTCAATGGAGCTCTTG
>CATIWM010171989.1:0-15909 GCA_949671775.1 Mallotus repandus
TTCGGTTGTATTCAGCAATTGGGAATCATGATGGACATAACTCCACCTATCAAATCAACTGTTGAGGATGAGTCTCCATTAAGCAAATTGCAATATTTCAAAAACTTAAAGTGGATGAAAAATACAAAAGAAATTGCCCCCAATATGGCTGCAATTTCCTCAAATGAAATAGGAGAATGTCGCATTCAATTTTCCCCTTTGGTGTACCATATTTTCATAAGTAGCTTAAATAGTAAAAAATATAAAAATTTAATTGAAGAGACCATAGATTGAACCTTCATTTTCTTATATCCTTTTTTTGTGATGTTGAAAATTAATAAACTTAATTTATAACAAATATATATGTATATATATATATATTTATTATAAATTAAGTTATTAATTTTCAACATCACCAAAATATATATATATATATATATATATATCTCGAGTGGTTAACAATACATGGGTATTGCTCGCTATCTGCATATACACAAATCTAGTCAACCAAAATCACATACAGTTTCTGATTGTATATTAATGATCTAATATATTCACAAATCTTTATAAGTTTTATAAGATTATTTAAACATTTTAACTTGTTAAAAATAAAATTTACTAATATTTTAAATATTATTTGGATATCTAAATAGTATTTTTATAAATTAAAATGAAACTATTTTGAGGTCTAAATTAGTTGAAAATTTTATCAGTCATATTAGTAATAGATTGAAATGTTAAATTATCCAATTATAAATCAAGGAAATATATACATAAGTATCTATGTTATTTGTAAATATATATATTTTAAATTTGAATTGTGATATAACAATTACATTAAGTTAGTTCTTTAAAAATATTTACTGTTCTCGTAATTTAATCCGGATTAAATTGGATTACTTTACACTTTTTTTTTTTTTTTTCTTCTGACCTAACTATGTAGTGAAAATGGCAGGGGATAACTGTCACTGGCGTTTGTTACTGGGTGCAAGTTTGGACAATAGAGAAGAAAGGCCCTGTTTTCACTTCAATGTTCACTCCATTAGCACTCATTGTTACTGCCATTTTCTCAACATTCTTGTGGAAAGAAACCCTTCACTGGGGAAGGTCTAAATCTCAACTTTTCTTTTCTTCTTCTTTTTTCCTTTTATTTTTGTGAACTACTTATTTGGATAAATTTGCAAAATATGCTAATCTTTCTATAGATAATCTCATTTAACATTACCTGAAGCCTAATTTATTCAACAATTTCTCTCCAATTATATGTTACTATTCATTTTTTAAAAATTTATAGGATATATTGCAATCAATAATCAAATTTATTAAATTATATAAATAATATATTGTATATTTTTATTAAGTAAGTATCAAATATTCAAAATATATATCGCTGATTTTATTATTAAATATTAAGTGCACCTGAATATGAATAAGAATCTTTCATTTTTTTCCCTTTTATGATAATAAGACCTGTCTATTCATACGAGAATATAATTGGGCCATACTCTAATTATGCTAATTAGACATGATAATTGACAAAAAGGTTCATTTCTTTTGATCTCCCTGGCAGTGTTGGTGGAGCTATTTTGCTGGTGCTTGGGCTTTATGGTGTATTATGGGGCAAGAACAATGAAGGGAAAAGTATGATAAATGAAGCAACTGCAGAAGCCAATAAAGCAGAAAATATCACTATTGAGTGCATTACACATCAGTAGATGATGGGATTGATTGAACAAAAATTTAGCAAAATAGGCTTTCATGAAGGACAAGGCATGAGTGCCCACATTTGAAAGTGTTGTGATCATGATGCCATCATCACCAGCCTTTAATATAAGTAGCAATTTTATAAGTTGTCTTCTTGTATCAATTTCTTCCTTTGCTTTTGGTTTTTGTTTCTCTATATTTGAATCATGTATTTATTCACTTTCAACATCAGCAAGATTTATCTTTTACGAGTAGTTAAATTGATAAAAAATATAAATATCTTATTAAAGAGAGAAGAGTTTGAACCCATACTTCTCTTACTCTCTCTTATAGTGTTAAAAATTAACAATCTCGCATTCTCCCGAGACCAAATATTTGTCTTTGTCCCATAAACGGAACGAATATCCCATTCGGCAAAGTTGTCATGTCCCACTAGAAATCTTCCAGGTCGCTCACAATAATGCATATTTTTTTGTCCAATTCAATATGAATGTGTGACAAAACCAAAAATTATTTCTTTATGAACTAGGTAGTTCTTTTATTTTGTTTATAGTAATTTAGAATATGTTCCATATAGAATTTTCATTACAGTCATTATTAAAGATCTGACTTCTAATACAACTTATATTTGGAGGAATGAAACAACTACTAGTTTTAATTTATTACAATGACAATTTCATTTCCAAAAATTTTTAAATTGATTTGAATACAAATTTCAAATATATGAAATTTGAAAAAAAAAATATTCACTTTTGGTCAATTTTTTGGTATATGTTTAGTTTATTTTCCATATACACACTTTTATAGTGTTGAAAATTAATCATCTCTACTAATTAGTTAAAAAAATCAGCAAGATTTGTAATCTAAAAAAAATTTCATAAATTAGGTTAGACTTATTTTTGAAACTAAATTTATTTCATGCACTCAACAACATTTAAAATGTAGTTATAAATTATTTAAATTTTATTTTAAAACATCATAAATTTAGAAAGAAGTCCACACATACTCTTAACTTTTAGGGTATGAGTTATTTAGACTCTTCAAAAAAATTTGAGATCATAAATTCATGTAGAATACAATTTTGTTAATTGTTTTAAAACTAAACTGTTTTATTAATATTTCATAAAATCTAATACTTCATAATTACATAAATTTTTAAAATAATAAATCGCATTGAAATTATTATTTAACCATACTTCAATTACATGCTAAATTGTCTAAAAATAACAATTTAAATTAAAGCAGTGAAATAGTCAATTTTTAGTTAGTTTTCTCACATTGTATTTGATGCAGGGAGAACAAGAATTTCTTGAATCCGAGTCTCTCGATCCATTAAAATATTTAATTTATCATTTTTTACGGTGAATGTTTTGTATGGGAGAAGATTGTCGCTTACAATATATCTAACAACCCTCGATGCTTCTAATGAATAAGAAAAATTAAAATAGCAAAATAGGTATAAACTAATTTTAATAAATATTTACAAATCAAAATTTTGATAATTGTAATACTTTTGTTTCACCAAAGCCCCCCTCTTTCCCAACCAATGGCAAGGACAGCCACAATATTGACATAATCACAACCACCCCCACCACGTTTCGCTTATGCCATAAAAGCCGCATGTGCTAGTCTCAAGTAAGAATTGTGTGTCGCAAACTTCGCAATGCATAGGTGATAGGACCCTCTTCAAACCTTTCCTCTAAAAGAGCCCATAAACCTTTCCTTTAAAGCATGAGGAATAAACACCTTTTACTTTTCTTTTAAAAAAAAAAAACAATAAATTTTGGCAATGGTCACTGTGTGGGTTTAAAGAGGTCGAATTGTTATTGATAATACACCAAATCTCACATTGGTGGGAAGAAGAGGGGCTCGGTCCTTATAAGTTCATGTCTTCCCTCTTCTTTTAGAAGTGTCTTTTCCACTAAATGACAAAATTATGATGTCCGTATATTTTGATCGGGTAACATATAAAAAGAATGAAATGCATGATGGATTTTATTAAGGGTAAATTATATTTTTTCCCTTCTGTTTTGTCATATACTACTTCATCCTTAATATTTGAAAAAATACTTATTTATCTCTGACATTTACTTTTTCTTATACTATTTCAAAATATGATGTAATGTGACAAAACACATAAGTAATTTACCCTTTTATTAAGTCTTGGAGAAGAACACAATTAATGAGTGTCAATTCTTCCAACCTAAAATAATAAGCAACACGCGAAGAAATAGTTTAATCATCACTTTCTTTTAATGTCATTTACATTTAGGATTTAAAATAGAAAATCATTAATATCTATATAATTGACTTTTCTATTAATAAAAAGAGCCGATAAACAATTTTTCTATATTGAACAAACAAAAAGAGTATAAAAATAAGAATAAAAATTACAAACTTGTGTACTAAGGAATTAAAATACATTATTTTTGGCAATCAATTTGTTATATAATTTTTTAGTCTAAATTATCAGAATTTAGAGATATTAATCCAATTCGATTTGTATAAGACTATATGGACTATAAAAACATCCCAACAATTAGTTTAATATAATTGTATATATCACAATTCAAATTTAAAATATTATTTAAATAAAAATAGTTTTCTACCAACTAATTTTAATAATTATCGGTGGTTTGTTATATAATTTTGAGTTGTCTTTTATATTTGGATCACTATATATCATTGCTTCAATTTCCTAGTGAACATGAGAGCTACCATAATTAACATTAGCTACTAATAATAAGTTCCACACAATCAGACTTAAAACATCTAAATTTTATGGTGCATCATTTTGGATAATGTGAACTATTATGCTGACTATGATTGTTCCCACATTGGAATCAATCTATTACATTTTTTTAACAACTAATATTAACTTCATTAATAAAACCACATATTACAATAATAAAGCCCAAATCCCAAAGTACACAGCTCTATAAATAGAGACAAATCCAGAAAATAAAACCTCAAGAATAGGCCCAAATTTATTGTTATCTAACTTAGGAGAAGGAATCCTAAATTATTGGTAATAGTAATTGCAACAGAAATTCAATAATTTCCCTGTCATGGTTAATTCAAATTTAAGTTGTCTCCATTTTCAAACTTTGATCCATGGATTGAGCAAAGCTATCATTAGATTCTATTGCAGCCCACTAATATTGTAATGTCCAATGTACACAAGGAGATGATAAAGTATGGACTCCGACATGAACTTCAGTTGATGGCAATCAAAACTCAAGCTCAACCGAATCCAGCAACTCAGTTTGCTCCTTTATTTTCTAGCTCTAGCATTCCAGCACTTAGACAACTAACCAAATAAGCTGAAAAAGACTATGGATAAAGATTCACATCAAAACATCAAGAACTAAGACTGAAACTGACCATAATATCATAAAAACACCCATTAAAATTTGAGATTATATTCAAATCTATATTATTTATGTATTAAAAATTGGAAAAATAAAAGATTTGGGTATTTTTTGGTAAAAAATGACCAAAAACCATCCTGAAAACCCCACTGTCAAAGACAGAGAAAACAAGAGAAAAGGAGCCACAGAGAAGAGAGCTTTCTTTCAATCTATTACTTCAACTGATAAGATTTTTGACAGAAAATTAAAGTGGAAGTAAACAAACATTAAAAAAATAGAGAGGAGAGGGACACAAATGTATGCAATGTGGTACATATGTTGGTACTATGGCTGCAATTATATATGGGTTCCCATCAAGCTGCCTATGAAATATCAAATTTGTCCATTTATAGTGCAGGGTGTTTCTTTGCTTCATCACTTTTTTTTTCTTTTG
This sequence comes from Mallotus repandus, assembly GCA_949671775.1. NCBI lineage: Eukaryota > Viridiplantae > Streptophyta > Magnoliopsida > Malpighiales > Euphorbiaceae > Mallotus > Mallotus repandus. The sequence continues at coordinate 5,488 of CATIWM010171989.1, forward strand.
GGAAGTTAGAGAGGGTTTCACCACTGTGTCCTTATTAAGAATTAAATTTAAAATTATTTTAATATTTTGAAAAAAAAAAGTGTTTTTTTACGACTCAATTAACTATTTTAATAACATTTTAGCTAAATTAAAAAAATGAATCCATGCATTTTAAAACATTTTAATTTTTAAAAGTAAAAACCTGCTTTTCTTTTCTTATCTTTTTTATTATCTCTACCAGAACTATATTGATCAAGCGATGATAGTTAAAAAATTAATATTATACATAATAAATTGAACATAAAAAAAGATTTTGAATATATATATATATATATATATATATATAGATACACACACAAAAAAACATGCCTAGCTATTTATCAATAACTAATTTTTTTAATAGAAAAACTAATAGGATTTAAATTCCGAAAACAACTTTCAAATTATCATATATTTTTTAAAATAGTTAAAATGAATATATTGATTAATAATTAATATTATAAAAAAAATCTATAATTTTTATCCCCTTTCCTTTTCCTCTCTCCCTTTTCTTTTCTTTAAAAAATATTCTCTTCCCTTTTCTCCATGGTTGCATGATGTATAGCGTTAAAAGATTGAAATCTTTATTTATTAATATCTAGAGCAGAGATATATTACGAAACTACTCAACTTTCGGAAGAAACTCTAATCATTTAAAAATGAGATAAAATATTTATAGTTTTGGAAAGTGCTCCTCATTGTTTGGCAGGACAAATTGTCAAATAATAATAATATTTATAATAATAATAGCAGCAGCAGTGATGATGACGATGATCAATCGAAGTGGATGGGCCCTCTTCCCACAAACACAGTACCCTAGTCCCTAAGTGGGCAATGAAAAACTATATCACTATGGAAGCCCAACTACTAGTTGTCTCTGTAGCTCAAAACCACAACCCAAATAATTGTTTCTCTTTTCATCTGTGTTTTTTTTTTAATTTAAAAAAAATGAATGGATTTCATTCATTACTTGTAGCAGAAGAGATAACATCTTTACCCTCATAAAAGCTGTAGAGATGGAGGAGTACAGGTAGATGAACTGTATTTAATTTGTGTTTAGATTCTTTATGTGAATTTTACTGTATGTTTCTTAAAATAAATTATGTGTTAAAATAAAAGGGTAAAAGAACAAGTAATAACAGGAAGAATATGGTCAACATCAATGGTAGATATGTTGTTGCTAGAATTAGAATTGTAGGTGTATTGATTCAACTACTGCCAATTTCTCTCAATCACAAGCTTACACATATATACTAGACAAACACCCACATGTCATGTGATCAAAGAATGACTTTTCTTTATAATCAATTCAATTTCTCACATTTGCATCAAACAGAATTAATTTGTCAACACCTTAGCAAATTAATTTTCTCCATTCGTTTTTGTTCAAATAGTAACACTATATTTTAGTTTTTGAGGAAATTATACTTTTACTGTCAAAAACAGTTAAATGAATATCAAACGAATAGCTCATATATACTGTTTTTTCTTTAACTGCTGTTCTTTATTAAAAAAATTATTAATTATTAATGTTAGTAAAAAATTATCTACTTAATCTCGAGTGTGAGCCATTTATAATAAACTACAAAATTTTTTAGGAGCATTGCAAATTACACATAAAATTTGAAAGTTTTGAAACTCTAATCTTAAACCATTTGATCAAGACTTTATTGATATTGATATTATTTTTCAAAAAAAAAGACTTTATTGATTTTTATTTTTATTTAAAAAGTATATTACAAGATATTCAATAACTTTTGGTATATAAATTTTTGTATATATTAAGATATGTGATTTACAGGTAATAATTTAAAATATATCATATTATCACGCCATAAAATACTAACATAACATTAGTATGTCATTCTCTCATATGATATAACACCGATATATATGGTAATAATGTAATATTGACATGTCATTATTTCATATAATATGGCATTAATGTGATACTTTTCTTATCTATCACATCATATCAACTGTATTTAATCTCTTTAATCTACTTATCTAAAATTACTAATGGTAAAATTATATACCTTAATTTGATATAAAAGAAAATACATACAAAAAATTTATCAAACAGTAAAATTATGAACATATTTTTTTGTACTTTTTTTAAACAATAACAATCTATGTTGGGTTGTTATATTTTTTTATTATATTTGTTTCTCCATTTTTTATTACAGGAAAATTCTCATTTGTATTCTAAAACAATAGTTATGTTACATTTGATTTAAATTCATAAGAATTTATTTATTTTTATATATAAATTTTAAATAAAATTTACAGTCATATTTATAAAAGCATTTAAATTTTTAATGTAATATAAGAGATGGAAATATCTCTAAATAAAGAATGATGGTGCTTTTCATTTCATGTTAAATAAAAAGAGGGAACAAAATTTTGTAGATATTGTCTATTGCAAGGTTGGAAGAGGCAAAATACCAACATGAACAAAAGTAATAAGGCCATTTTTAAAATACAAAAATGAATATTGACTTTAGGATACAAAGATGATGCATTTGATGGACTACACTTGTCCTTTTAATTTCTCATCATTTAATGGATAGGATCTGCCATATCTATGTGCATTTTTGACAGTGGAAAAAAACAATTAAAACTTATATTTTTTATTAGAAAAAAGATAGAAGGAATATGCATGAGATCTAAGGAGATTGTCCCCCCAAAAAAAAAACCTAGTGCACTACAGGTTGGATTCAGCCAACAAAAAGAAAATATGCTGAATTATTGGGTGTTAAATGTGTTGATGGGATGAATGGTTCTCTGCTGTGAGTATTGGAGTCCTATTGCTCATGATTTCTTGCAGGTATAAGACATTTTTGAGAAGGTGAAAATGAAAAATGTATAAATTTGATACATCTAATAAATATTTTTATTGAGCTAGGGAGAACAGTAACCCTCTGTATACCATAGTTCTGCAATTAATAGCAAAAATATGAATTCATTTCTTTATTTATTTTTGCATAAATATATATATATGAAAGACATTTGAAGAAGCCTGGTTCAATCTTCCATCCTCCATTCTCATCCTAATAGTGTTGGATTGCACTATTTTATATATATTAATTTTTTTCTCAAACGCAATGTATGTGGTTAAAATAGTTATTAAATATATAATTTTTTTTAATTTTTTACTATAAAAATAAATATTATTATAATATTTATAGAATAAATTGTTAATAATAAATAATACATATTATTGATAATAATTCATACAATGTATGTTACATTTTTAGAATTATTATGAAAAAAGAATATTAATATAAAAATAATTGTTTAAAAATGTTCATATATTTATAATAGTGATAGTTTTAAATATTATGTATGAAAAATAATATGAAAGAGTAATATTATTTTTATTTATAATATAATTAAAATAAATATAAATCTTATAATAATTTAATAATATATGTATTTATTTAAATTTGATAATAAATACAATATACTTATTCTATTTTTATTTAAATCTATAGCATTTTTAAATGTAAAATTTTAAATTTTAAAATACAAACTAAAACTATTATCATCAATTTTAAATTTTTTTGAAAATCAAATAAATACTATTTAAGTACATGTCTATTTTCGTCCAAAAATATTTTCCCTCTATTCATACTTTTATATATAATATAGATATATAACAATGCAATATACATAAATTACAATATTTCACTAAAATTACACATGTTATCTTTTAGAAATTATAATATATTTTTCAAAAATTATAATATATTTTTAAGAAAATATCTATTTTTAAATATAAAATAATTATAAACATATATTAAATTATATTTTTTTTAGATAAATTGAAGTTAAATAAAACTTGAAATAATCTCATACTTAAAACTATTCACATATAACCTTTACATTCATTAATTTGTAATCTATTATTTTCTTGAATAAATTATAACTATTCTTGTACTTCATTTTTTTGGTAAAAATAATTAGGTATTTTGATTAATTTAATGGTAAAGGTCTAAAAAAAATCTGGACCAAATTTTTTTGTTCAACTAAAGTAGTTAAATTGGGTCTATTTGTTTTTTTTTTCAACCTAAGTAGATAAATTGGCTCCACACTCATTAAATCAAAACAGTTTGGTGTTGACTAGTGAATGGTAGAGCATTTGGATACAAACCAAGTCTGTAGATTTCTAATATATATGTGTGTGTGTATATATATATATATATCTTAAGAACTAATGGTAAACTATATTTATATGATATTATTCACAAAAATAATTAAATAAATAAATCCATAAAAAATATTTTTACTGAAATACACATTTAAATACATATACTTTGCTTTTGTCAAAAAAATTTAATTGTTAAATTACTTTTTGCATTTCAGAAAAGGTGTAATTTGATTTTCATATAATTTAATTAAAAAATATGATTGGCATGGTTATAATATAATATTTTTTTAATAACTCCTTCAATTATTAATATGAGATCATTCATTATTTTAAATAAAAATAGTAAATAAGAAGTTAATAATTAATATAGATAGTTATAACTTGAAACAAATAAAAAAATAAGAAACAAATAAGAAAAATAAAGTTATAATTTTAAGATATAATAATTAAATTTTTGTTATAATATGAAAAAAAATATAATCCTAGCAAGTTGTTCTACAAAATTTAAAACAACAAATTAAAAAATATAATGTGCTGTAGAAAAGGGAAAAAATTATAAAGTGATCAAAGCATAGCATCAATAATATATTACTAATCATATAATGCTTTAGCTTTTAGATGACAATGATACATATACCAAATTATTTTATTTAAGGTTTTAATTCAAAAAAAATTATAATTTTAAAAAGATTAAAAATTAATTAATTAGGCCAAATGCATCTGTTTGTTTCTTTAAATGGCACAAACGAGGGAAAAGGAAAAGCACAAATTCCCAATAGATTGAATAAAATTATATTTCTGCTGATGATGATCGATATTGATATTCCACTAGCAAAAATGCCTTCATGTTTACCTGCCATTATTGCTCTTATAATCATCTAATTACCCACTTCGTCAACCTTCGTTTATGTATTTTATTTAATGGCTACTTTTAAGCCAAGGCATCGAAAGGGTGATTACTTTTAAAATTTTACTATAAATTGGGTTAAAAATGTTATAAGATATCCTTTCAAACAAATAATATAAAATATAAAACTAAAATTTTATCATCATTAATATATAAATTAATTTTAATATAATTTAACCTAAATGAAAAGAAGTTAAATTTTTTTTAATAAGGTATCGAATTTGAATCTTATATATGAAGAGTATAGATATTAAAATAATTTTATCTCTCTTATAGGTCCATCTCGCTCAAATTTTGAAATAATAAATTTTTTACTTTTTTTGAGATAAAATTATTGTTCTTATTAGATACTAGAAAAATTAGATATAAAAAAAAAGAAATTTTCTTTTGTTGAGGATAAAAAAAATATTTATAAATGTAAATAGGTAAAAATTAGTGTGCATAATTAATTTTTATGATTAAATACTTTTCTCATTATATCATTTAAAAAAAAAAGGTCCCTTTTATTGGATAATCTAATTAATGATCAACTTGGCTAGAGCATGTAGTATGAAATATGAAATTGGGGAAATTTCATAAGATTTGATGAAATCTTAGTTACGCGACAAGGGCAATGTTGAGGCCACTGGCCCCGCTCATGAATTCCTTCAGGCCGCATACTCTTGAAAAAAGCTCTCTTAATATTTTAATTGTTTTATTATTATTATTATTGTTTTCAATAAATTATAAAATAATTATTTTAAGAGGATTTTATTGAGAGAAAAAATAAAGAATTATGTTTTTAATCATAAAAGAATTTTTTATTATTTTTGTTATTTTTTGCTAAAATTAATAAAAATTAAAAAATAATGTCCAAATTAACTATTGGCTGTGATATTTTGCCATTCTTTATAATGGATTAATTTTTAAAATTTTTTCTATTTCTTGTATTTATGCTGACGCTAAATGTTTAATAGAATATATGGCAATTCACTACTCACTCCTTTTATAACTTATTATAATTAAAAAAAATTATAATTCAAAATATTTATTTAATATTTTCTCTTAATAAGATATTTTTACAAAAGAATTCATTCATAATTTATCAAAACTAATGACAAAATAGAACAAATTATTAAGAAATAACTTTGAAAAAAAATAATATATGAGGACTACCTATAATTTTTGAGCTTAAAATTTGCCTGGCCTTAGCATTGCCTCGTGGCTCTACATATATAACAAGAAACATATTATATAATTAATTTTACTAATTACTTAATTTATATTTGCATAATTTAATTCATAATTAATTTAAGTGCTCATGTGATATGAGATGTGCAAGTTGCTTAATTTTAATTGTTCTTCATATTAATTATAACCATAAGTGACCCCACTTTACCTTCATCTTAAGCAAAATGAATGATAATTTTTCCATTAATCATCATTAAAAAGCTTTAAAAACTATTATTTTCTGTTACAAAATGAGTGATTAAATAAGAGGTCAAATACTTTAAGTAGTACATAGTTTCAGTTGACTTTGCCCCTATCATCCAACTCATCTATCCAGATATATAATTAAATTAATTAACAAAACTATAGATTCTGATTACCTAATTAATGGATTTGTTTTATTATCTTATGCTCTCATAAAAAAATTATAATTTTTGTTTTTTCCTCTTAACTTTTGATTTTTTATTTTTTTATCTATCATAATTGAAAAAATTAAATATTTTCAATTTTTATGTGAACAAATAATGCATTTGAATATATTTATTCCTTTCATTTGTTAATAATTAATCTATTCGTTGCATAGTGTTTATCTTTGGTACATACTAATATTATCAATTAAGTTTTCTTTAAAAAATCGAAGTACAATAAATACATAATTTATGTACATATATTTCGGGTACATAATCTTTAAAATTTTAAAAAGATATCTTTTAATTTTTTTTTATTTGAGCCACCTATGAAAATGGAAAAAATGTTCTTATTTAACCTTTTTACTGACATGCAATTGGTTTGTTATATTCCTAAGTGTTATAAACAATGAGATAGTCTTTAGTCTCGGTTTTTTAATATTAATGAAACTATTGATCTTTTATTATGCATCCTATTAATTTAAAATAATCCATTAATTTGTTATTAATAAAAAATTTGTTGACGATATGAAAATTTATATAAAAAAAATACAAAATAAAATCTTAATAAAAAAATAGTATAGAATTTGAGGTTGCTCCATTTAAAATGGATAGTAAAATATTTTGTTATAAGATTTAAGGAGCTAACTGATAGTAAGATTTGATCACTTAACTTTTTAGTTTTTCATTCCAAATAAAGAGGTTTAATTATATTAAAAAAATTCAAAAGAAAACTATATTAATAAAAAAAGCAGCAAGGAGTATGAGGTTTCAACAAATGTATAGCATCATTTGGCCGGCAGATGTTAACAAATTTAATACCTAATACCAGGGTTGTATCGACTGTATCCTTATAAATGTTTTTTTTTTTTTTCTCTACACATTCATGAAATTAAGAGATTATAATCTGAACTATGCAACATTAAAAATATCCAAAGGGTATTTTTATAACATAAAATTGTTACATTAACAAATAATTTACGTAAAACTCAAATAGTTTAGTTTCAATTGTAAAATTACTATGTTATTGCAAATCTAAAGGTTAAGTAATTTAGATATATAACTTTTTTTCATGCGTTAAATAGGTTAAGATTCGATTTGCTTTTCCATTTCCATTTAAAAGAAAATTCATTTTGTAGAAAATGAAATCCTTCAATTTACATTTTTTTTATAGTTAATCAAATTCATTTTTAATAAATAGTGATAGCTTATATATAGTAAAATTGTATTAAAGTTATCGATGTACAAATTGCTTTGATCGTGAAGGACTTAAAAAGATATATTGGCCTTTCTAAGTTATCTACCCAATTGTGATTATTAAAATTAAATATTTAAAATGCATCATTTTATAATATTGTATTTATTTTTTCAAAAGATGTTTTTTTCATGTAGAGAGAATTTTATTTATAGTAGTTCTCACTTTATAGCCTAGTAGCTCGTGTGATGGATATTATAAGATGAAATTATGGGTTGGATCTCATTTTCTCTCTTAACCTTCTGGTTATTAAAAAAATTATTTCTATTAGATTTATTTTTATACCATTATAAAATGGTAAACAATAGTTTTTAAATTATTTTTGGAGAAAATTATTAAATTCCAAAAATAATTAAAAAAATAAGCCAAATTTTATAAAATTAAAACAATAAAGTGTATATATATACCTCTCCTTTTTATCTTCATTCATTATTTTCATCATAAATAATGTATACATATATATATATATTGTGAAAACAATGAGTGAAGATAGAAAGAAGAAGTCAAAAGCAAGGCATGATAAGGGATAAAAGATAAGTGCAAGTCATGGCCTACATCATCCCGTGAACATAATTAATTTAAAACATATGCAAAAATTTTCAACATTACATTTAAATTCAATGTTAAAAAAAAAAACATAAAAACACCAATATCATAAGTCAAAAAAAAAAAAAAAGGATACCAAAAAATGTCAATGGTTTGCCTTCGAAGATTGCCAAATGGTAATTTTTCCTTTCTTATCAACAAATATTGATTGTAATTGATGTTAATCTATCTAAAAAATGACACCATTTGATTCTCATTTTCAACTTAATTCAATTTCATCAAAATTTTGTATTTATAATTAAATTTTATAATTTTTTTTACCACTATTAATGTATTGAGAGATTTAAATTCAATTTTTTTCTATTTATTGTTAACTTTCTTTAAATTTTTTAGAAAAAACGATTTGTTATATTCTAAATTTTAGTCCAATTATCAATTGAATTTTATTTTGAAAATTATTTCAATTTGCTCTTCCAACTTTGCTAATTGTGTCAATTTTATCCAATTTAATTTAGATGACCTAATTATATTTTCAAAAATTACTTTTGGATCCCTATAAAATAAATTTAATAGTTATTTAAATTTTTTTAAAAATATTTTAAAAATATTTTCAAATTTTAATCTTACCACTTTTGAAATAAATCTAAAAATTAATTTTTAAATTTTACATAAAATATTAATTTTAATGTATTAAAAAAATAATAAGAAAAAATTAAAAAATTAGAACTTATGAATCAAATTATTATATAGATTAACATTAATAAAAATTAAAAAATAAAGTAAGCACTTTAACTATCATCCTAAATAGTAATAAAATTTTAATTTCTTATTTTTACATTTTTAAAAAAATTAAAACTTTTTTTCATCTCACAATTTTTTTATTTAACCTCTAGTTAAATTTTTTTAAACATAATGCAATTGAAAGTAGAAAAATAACTTTTAAAGTAGTTAGATTCAGGGTTTTTCAGTGAAATGCTAAAAATTTATAGAAATATTTAGAAATTAATTATTAAATTTATGTCAAGAATGGAAAAATTAGAAGGAAATTAAAATTATTTTCTTACTTCTTTATTTTTTCTTGTAAAAAGAGGGAAAAAAAATAATAAGCTTTAGGTTTATTTGATAGGGATTTAAAAGTAATTTTTAAAAATATAATTAAATTTTTTAAATAAATTTAGATAGGATTAACACAATTCGATGAAATTAAATGAGTAAATTGAAATAATTTTTATTTGAAAATAAAATTCAATTGATAATTAATTAAAAGTTCAAGATTGAATTGATATATATATATATATATATAATGATTAATTAAATGAAAGAGTATAAGAAAATAATATGTGGTATAATATTAATATAATATAAAAATATAATAATAAAATAATTTCTCAAACAATTTATTATCAAACTAGTTATTAACGGATTTTCTAAATATAATACAAACTCATTTAAAAAATTTATATTTTTTATTCTCTATAAATTTGAAAATACATAATAATTTGATTTATTGTGAGATTGTAGTAGTATAGTTAATAAGATACTAACATATAAAAAAAAATTACATATCCAAAATGATAATAAAAACCACAAGTCATAAGGTTAATAGTTATTTTTATCCAAAATTGTAACACCCCTACACACTTAGTATTAATATATATCGTGATATCTCATATTCATTATTAATCATCCTTTAGTCACATGTAATTATTATACACACATTTATACTTATCCGTACACGCATACAAATATTTTACATTAATTAATGGGCGTATGTATGCTACGAGGAAAGAGAGAGTCTGGATTCGGCCGACAACCTATGCTCCATGCTTTAACTACCATGCTATATGCTTCAAAATAGTCACACTTCAAGCTTCTCTATCTGGAAAAATAATTGCGATTTGGTGAGTCGCGACTCAATGAATATAAACAT
>CATIWM010172014.1:0-13999 GCA_949671775.1 Mallotus repandus
GCAAAAAATCTATATATGCTGCAATGAGCACTTTCTTTAAGATTTCATTTTCTTTACGAACGTCTTTTGTTTTATTCATTTTTCTTTTTATACATTTCTTTCCTTTTCTTTATTTGAAAATTCTCTTTTTTTGTTATTTGATTTTTATTATTTAGATCTTTCAGAACTGAATTTTCTTTATTTATTTGTAACATTCGTTTTGAAAAATCTAATCTGTAGATGTGGAGGTTACATTCATCACATACAAATTTCACCTTGAAATTAATAAATATTTTGGCTTTGACATTTCAAATTTTTCTCCAACGTAACTATCAAAAAAAGTAAAAATCCTTCCATTATAAATACACATTAAATAGCTTTGCTGTATTATGCTAAATTATTATCACAATCAAAATTGAATTAAAATAGGGGTGAAATATTCAAGTAATTCCATTTTTTTGTTTCACAAATAAGAGGAACCTGTTAAAGAATTTTTGGAAAATTTTTGTTACAATTTTTTACAATTTGCCTTAAGCTAAGTTGGATAATTAATAACAGTGATTGTGATTTTGATATGTTTTTACAATATTAAAATTTGATTATAAGTTTAATCAATATGTTTGTAAATAACACTTTTCAACAACATTGACAACATTAACAAGCTAAACAAAACATTAAGGGTCGGTTTGTTTCGTGAAAATAAGGATGTGAATTTAAATCAAATTCTGATTTCTAATGAGAATTGTAATGGAAATAAAATTTTCCTATTAATAGGAATCACCCATTTCTCTTTACCCCCATAAGGAATGAATTTTCATATCTATAGCAATCATGTCCATCCAATTATAAATTGGTAAAATATTTAAATATTTTCACGTCTATAATCTATCTATCTATAACATATATAAATGTATGAAGGTGAATATGTAAAATTATAAAAATGTCTTCACTTATTATTATATGAAAATTGGACAAATTCTATTTTATCTCTAACAAAATTAAATTAATTAAAATATAATTCTAAATTAAAAGTATGTTTTCTATTTTAATTAGATTAATTTTTATTTTAATCAAGTTAATTTCTATCTTATCTCTAACAAAAATTGAATTAATTAAAATTTTAATTGTGATGCTGTTAAAAATATATTTTTTTATTTAATTGGGGGGATAATTGTTATTTCCCCATGTGTTTTGGCCTATTACACTATTTCATCCCTGACATTTGAAAAAATATTTATTCATTTCTAATAATTGCAACAGTTAACACTCGTTAGTCTCTTTGTCAATGATGAAATAGTATACGAATTTCAAATGTCATGAATGAATAAATATTTTTTCAAATGTCAGGGATGAAATAGTGTACTAGACCAAAACACAGGGGAGAAATAGCAATTCTCCTTTAATTAGGTCTACTTATATTATACCTAATATTATATCTAATATAAATCAAATTAGATAACATAATTTTATAAGTCTTATTAAATTAAATTTAATAAATAAATATTTGAAATCAGAATTAATAAATTTTATAAAATAATTAATCATAAAAAAAATACTAATGTCAAAAATGATGAAAATTTGGTATATATTTATTTAAATAGAAAATTTATAAAAAATGTAATAAATTATTATATTATACCTCTATTAAATTTTTTAAATTAGATTATCAATTTAGATAAAAATGTTGAAAAAGTATTGTATAATTGCTCAAATAGAAAATTTATTAGATTGTCATATAAGTAAAATAATACTTTTATTATTTTTAAAACTTATTAAATTAAAGATATTAATTAAAAAATTAAAATTAAATTAATTGAATTTTTTTTTTTATCTTGTATCTATAATCATATTTTTAAAAAGTGCAAATAAATTATTTGCGAGCAGTATTTCTGTTATATAAGAAAAATAGTTTAATTATCATTTTTATATATTTTTAGAATTTAATATAAAATAGTTAAATTAAGTTAATTAATTTTTATCATTTAATTATTTTCTAAAATTTAAAAATTATATTAAATTACTATTAAATAAATAAAATCACTAATATAAAAATATTAAAAAATAATGTGTCATTACTCAAATAGAAAATTTATTAAAATTGTAATAAATTATATTTGATTAAGTTAATTTCTATTTATATAATATAAACTAATTAAATAGTATATTTAGTTCTAATTAAAAAATATATATTTAAGGAAGACCATCAGTTCTATCTTAAATATTAAGCTGGGTATCAATTGAAAATCATTTCAATTTGCTCATTTAACTTTATAAATCATGTTAATTATATCCAATTTTATTTAAATGACCTAATTATATTTTTAAAAATTAATTTTAGATCTCTATAATCTAAATTTAACACTTATTAAATTTTTTTTGATACTTATTAAATTTTTTATCCTCGTTATTTTATAAAAAAAATAAAATGTAAAAAAATATTTTTAAATTATAATTTTATCACTTTTGACATAAATTTAAAAATTATTTTTTAATATTTTCATAAATTTTTATCTTTTTCACTAAAAACCCTTAAACTACTTTAAAATTTATTTTTTAACTTTTAATCGTATTATTTTAAAATTTTTCTAATATGGGTCAAATCAAAAAAGTATGAGATAAAAAACGAGAAAAATTTTTGAGATATTAAAAATATTAGTCAAACATATAAAAATATTTAATTTTTTAAAAATATGAAAAATTTAAAATTAAAATTTTATTATTATTATTTATATTAATAGTTAAAAATGCTTACTTTATTTTTTATTATTATTAATATTACTCTAATTAAATTGATTCACAAGTTATCACTTTTTTTTTCTTATTATTTTTAACTGATATATAAAAAGTTAAAATTTTATATAAAATTATTTCAAAAGTGGTAATATTAAAACTTCAAAATATTTTAAAATTTTATTTTTTTAAAAAAGAAGAAAAATTAAATAATTATTACATTTAATTTATAGGAATCTAATAATAATTTTTAAAAATATAATTAAATCCTTCAAATAAAAGAAGATAGAATTAATACAATTTATAAAATTGAATGAACGAATTAAAATGATTTTTAAAGTCAGATTTAATTAATAAATGGTCTAAAGTTCAATTCGACATAACATATCATTTTTCCTTATATTTACTATTCCAATTAGATGAACTTTTATTTGAACTAATATAAACTAAATAAATAGCATAGTTAGAAATTTTATTGAAGTTTAATAAAAAAAAATAAGTATAATTAATTTTATTATTTAAATAATTAAAATTAAAAATACTGAAAAATACTAAAAAGGTGATGTATATTAAGTGAAAAAAGAGAAAAATAATGTTCAAAATGTCAAAAATACCAAAAAAACTTAATTTTTTTTATAATTAATTTTATTAAAGTTTACTAAAAATAATTGAAATTAATTTAAATAATTTTGAATCATTTAATGATTAATTACAATAATAATTTAAAAAATTATATCCAATTTTGTTTTTAAAGAGAAAAGCGTTAAGTTAAAAAATTTGAAAGTGATGTATAATTACTAAAAGTAAGAGAAATACTAATGTTAAAAATGCTATAATCATGACAAAATTAATTTATAATAGCAAATTTGGTTAAAATTTAATAATAGATAATTAAAATTAATTAATTATTTTTATTATTTAATGCTTCATTACGATTATAATTTAAGAATAGTACATAGAAATATTTTTTGAAAAATGAAGTACTAAAATTTAAATATTCCAAATTGATATATAATTACTAAAAAAAATAAACAAATAATGTTAAAAATGTTAAAATAAACTACAAAAACTTAATTTATAGTAAACAAATTATATGAAAATCTATTAAAATTAGTTTAATTGGCAAAATCATAGAAGTTATAAGTAATTATCAGCAAATTAAATCTCATAAGAAAATCATTAAATAGTAATGAAGTTTAATAATGAATAAAATAATGCATACACAATCATTTTACATAAAGTTAATATAAATTTTAAATATATGTTTTTCTATGATGAATCTAGATAAAAAAAAAAAAGTATCTTTATATCAAGTGTTACCAATAACAAATTTAAAAAATTGCAGATGGAAGGAATGATAACAAATTACTTCCAATAATTTTTTTTACATATGGAGGAAATGATAAGAAATTTAAAAGAATTATAAATTTTTACATAGGAATACCGTATAATAATTTAAATAAAAATTTATAAAATTGTAATAAATTATAATTCTACTAAGTTTATAATATTAAATTGTTATTTAAATAAATAGTAATTTATTATTTTTATTATTATTATTATTATTATTATTATTATCATCATCATCATCAAAATATATATTTAATGTTTTAAGTACAATCATGAGGTAAAAAAATTTTATTCACTTGCATCGCTTAATTATTTACTAGTATTATTAAAATTTATAAAATAAAATATATTTTTTAAAATAATAAAAAATATAAATTAATAAAATTAATTATTAAAATAATAAATAAATTTTATAATAACTTTATAAATGATAATAATAATTTAGTAAATATTAATAAATAATTTTTAATAATAGATAATTTTAATGTCAATTTTTAATATATAAAAATAATTATAAAATTCTTTCATAAATCAATAATATCGATTCTAATTTCAATTTCGATTGTGATTGCATAGTAAATCAAATATTTCATTAAAATTTTTATTTTATTTTAAATTTTCTTTATTTTTTTTATTTTGATTAAATTTTAATTAATAAATACGAATTAAAAGATCCATAAGTTAATTTATTTTTAATATATATATATATAGAAAATCTTTTAGTTTTTTTATTCCTATAAATATTAGTTGCATAAAATTAGTGTCGTTGCCCAATTTCAACCTACTACTGAATTCAATTAATATCTGGTAGCTGCATAGTACCGTGGTCTTTGCCTTACCTACCACCTACCTAGGTTATTTATGTCAAATCATGCACCTAACCTGCAGCCACCACCGCCACCACCGCCATGCCCCATGCCCCTAGTTTCTTCTACCAGTCATTGTATCTGATACAATTGCATTGCATTCATTGAATTACAATTTCAATAATGAAACTGTCTACATTGATCTCCAGCAATCTGAAAATTAAGATATTTCACGAAAAAAAAAATCTGCTCTAGATGCCTTTTTTTTAACATAAATGAGAAATTTTAATCAATATGAAGAAAATTTACAATAAATATATAATTACATAAAATATATATATATATATATATATATATATGTACGGCAACATCATTAATTATTAGTCTGAATAAGTATTTAACTGTGCTCTTATAGTAGTTTAAAATGGTAAAAAATGTAGATATTTTGTTAAAACTTTTCCTCTCCCTCTCTTTATAACATTAAAAATTAATCATCTCTACTAATTTAAAAAAAATAATTATTATTTAACTATACACTCTATAGATCAAATTATATAACTAGGACGAAAGGAGTTTTTTTTTTCAACTATAAAGTTCGAGTCGTTTAATTTTCCAATACAAGAAGAAAGAAACACAAATTCTATTATATAAATTTGAAGAGATAAATTAAAAAAAAAATAAGAATATTGTACATTTAGATCCACCAAAATTTTGATCAAGCTTCATTAGCTAACTTCTTGGATAGCTAAAATCACCACAAAACTCTACGCACCAAAAAATTACTTGCTCTATTAGCTAACTTCTTGGATAGCTAAAATCACCACAAAACTCTACGCACCAAAAAAATTACTTGTTCTATTAGCTAATTTCTTGAATAGCTAAAATTACCACAAAACCCTACGCACCAAAAAATTACTAGTTCTATTGATATAAAACAAATGACGCTTAGTTAATGCTCCGAAATTGGAAAAAAAAGGAATAGAAAAAAAATTAAAAAATAAAAAATGTTTGGTTCACTATAAAATTGAAATGAGAATCAACAACATTTATTACTTAACATACTTCTATAATTATTTTTTATATAGAAAAAGTAACATTATAATTTTTATATACCTTAAAATTAATATTATAATTTTCTATTATAAAATATTATTAAAAATATTTATTTATTAAAATATTATTATAATTTTTTAAAAAATTATTATAAAAATTATTTATTTTTTATAAATATCTTTATTCAAACATTTAATAAATATTTTTATTAATGTATATATTTTATTTGTAAAATTTATAAATATATGTTAATATTTAAATATTCGACAATTTATAGTTAGTTTGACTTGATTTTCAGGGAAATAAAAACTCATTTCTTAAAAATATAAGGAGAATGGTGATTCGCATTTTGTATTGATGGAAAATCACATTTTTATTTTCATACTCAATTTTAGCCAACCAAACATTAAGAATTAGAATCGTTCATTCCGATTTTAATTCTCAGCCTTACTTTTTACTAAACAAATGAACTCTAAGTCATTATACAGTAATAAAATAAGAAAAACATATAAAAATTATGAGACTAAAGAAAATGAACCTAAAATATATCAATTGAACTTCTATTCAACCCGAAAACTCAAAACCACTAAGTGGAAGTATTAAGTTGGTATATAAACTCGCTGATGTGGGTACTTAACTTCAAGAAAATGAGATGAAGAAAATTATGTATATATAATCTCTCAATACAAACGAATTATTTGAAGTTTGTTTTGATAAAAATTTGTTCGTACTTATATATTAAGATTTATCAAATAAATAAGTCAAGTTTAAAATAAGCAAAATTTGAATTGATAAATTCATGAACATATTCGAATAAAAAATTTTGAGCTTACTAATAATTTTAATATAGTAATAATTGAATATTAAATATATAATATATATATTCTTAGTTGTAACAAATTTAACGATACTTATTTAAACTTATTATTAAAATAAATTTATTTAAACTCAATTAAACTCGTGATATCCAGTTTGATAGTAAACAAATTAAATTTGAGCTAGCTTGATTAGACTATATTTCAACTCACTCTTAGAATTACTATATTTCATTATGTTCTTAATCCTACATCCTGAGAAAAACTGATTTCACAACACAAAAAGTGTTTTGTTTAATTCCCTAATTTTATTTTTTTAAGAAATACACCATTCGAATTTGAAAATAAAAACTAAAATGATAGCAAACAGATACTAAAATTCATTTTACATCCATCCCAATTTTATATTAGGACATTGATAGCATGACCTGCTCCATTGCCATTATCATGGAATAATCGAAGGATCTCATTGACATACGTAAACAATGCACTAGAGGCAATATGGTCGATCATGCATCCAACGCTTGAATTTTTTTTTCGTTATTTTTACGTGTTGCTAAGGTTCAATGGTACTCATTTTTCTTGCATGAGCAATCTCCTGAAACATAAATTAAACATCAACCCTCATTGTCTACTGCATTTAAAGGTAGAGCCTGTAAAAATTTTCATCATCAGGGCCCAGAGATACCAACACAGCTTGTTCTTCGAGTTGGAGAGCCAGAATGTTTCCGCAAATGAACTCAAAATCGTGCATTCTTCCAATACTACTGCTGCTGCTGCTGATACATGCAGGGGCATCACCGGCTCAGGATCTGGGGAAATGCTTAGCAACCTGCGGTCAAGACATGGTTTCATGTACAGTCAATTGTACATCAGAGGGATTGCCACAACTGGCGTCCTGTATTGCAGGGTGCGGGGCTGATAACTTCAAATGCATGAGCAAATGTGCTGATGTGCCCATCACACTACCACCTCCACCTCCACCTCCACCACCTGTGCAGTAATGATTCTATTCAACTTGGGAGTGTTGACAGACATCACAAGTTGACAGACACCACAAGTTGGCAATCAAGTTTTATAATGCTAGTCCTACATAAATAATAATGTGCTTATACTAATAAAAAAAGAGAAAAAAAAGGGGGACTCTGGATGCTTATCTCCCAAAAATAGAGTTTGAATGTTTGGAAGTGGAGATACCAAATCCATATCCTTAAATGTATTATTGATCTGTAAGGAAAAATGATAATTAACATACTCTTGTATACAAGCAATAGTTCCCATACAAACCAAAACAAAACTCGAGAGTTGAGATAACAATTGGAATAACACAAGTTGTTCTAAAACAGTAAAGCAGGTGATGTTCAAGGATGAATACCCAAATGTCATTTCAACTTGATTGCGGTGTGATTGTATATACGAGCCCTGAACCCTAGTTTTGTTGCCCACGGCTTCTCTTTTCCTCAATACCTGACTGAGAAAATCTATGTCGAAGAACATCCAATACATCTTCTATCTTCACATCTTTAAGTGCCAGTAGAACCATGGCATGGTAGAGCACATCTCCCATCTCTGAGGCAGTACGTGTACTGTGCTCATTCTCCTCTAGCGTTCGGCATAACTCATCTGCCTCCTCCCTATAAAGCACATGATGAATGAAGACTAAAATTGGGAGAAAAAAACTCCAACAATCTTTCTCATAAAACTGAAGATGCTAGAATCACTTTATAGGAGTTGCAGAGCTGTATGTTTGTAATAGATAAACAAGAGCAAGTATAAAACAGCCCAAAAATTAAGTTCTGGTAAAGCCAAATACCTGATCTTTGAGCACAGTAAGTTGGGATTCTGTAGTAATCGCTTGGTCCAAGAGGGTTTTCCCTCTTGTGGCACTGCTAATTCTGCTTTACGCTGAGAAATTGTAGACTCTAATGAATACAAAGTTGTCAATGCCAACCTGTTCCCCTCATCCTGGCATGGATAATCAAATTTGTTCAAATCCCAATGATCCCTACGTTGACATCATTACTCAATTCAGCCATTTTTTCAGGGGAAATAAGAGTTGCCGACCTGTTTTTCTTCTAAGAAGTCGTTAACTGATGTATAATAGCAGGTTTCTGACCCCGTATGGCAGGTGGGTCCATCAGGCTTCCCTAGGTAAATTATCTGAAGAAGAGCTCATTAAATAAATTTAAAGCAGAATGACCGAATAGTTTGTGAATTTCAACAAGAAGTTGGTTAGAACATACAGAGTCACGATCACAATCAAGAAAGATGTCACGAATGTTGATGAAATTCTTGGAAGTCTCTCCCTTTGTCCACAAAGATGAACGTGACCGACTGTAAAATGTCGCCTTTCGGGAGGAAATGGTTGTGGCTAGTGCATCCCTGTTCACAAAGCCTTGCATTAATATGGCTCCTGTGTCAATATTTTGAGCTATAGCCACTGCCAAACCCTTCTCGTCCCATTTCACACTGTCCAACAATGTTTCAACCTATAATTAGACAGTTAGATATGCTATTCCTGCTCATAAGTACAGGCATATCAAACTTCAAACCAAAAGAAAACACAATGATATAAAGAAATGCATAAATAAATAATGCAAGAGTATGTTGTTTGTCTATTGTTTATTAAACTGAATTGTGGGCAATGATAGAATTATTTAAAAAGCTAGATCTGTTGATAACATAGTGACAAGAGAAAACAAGAAGCTGGTTTACTATCCCACACATTCATAAGCAATGTAACGCGTAAACTACCGAAAGCCAAAGGACATACACAAATCAAATTGGCAGTAGTTAGACTTTTCTTCTTCAATTGCATTCCATGTTAAAACATTATAAGTAGAGCAACAATGAGTTTAAAGCTAAAATGAACAACAAGCCTCCTCTTTCCACATAATTGAAAGCAAAAAATACAAATGATGTACATTGGAATACAGTCTTTTGGCCCTTCACTAATACAAGAGGAAAGAAAAAAATAATAATATAGTCTCAACATAAGGTAGAATGTGGAGTCCAGATGTAGCTCAAATAATAATCAAGTGCATATTACTGGGCAACGATGAACACCTCCAAGAGATGGTCCAAAGACAAATTGTAAACCAATCTGTCATATTTCCATCCCTCTCTATAATTTTCCAGACATGTAACAATCCCTACCACAATAGACAAAGGTAGACATCTGACTATGTCTGGTGGACCGAACTGGACTGCAGAATCAAAGACATCTAACAGAGAAGCCTGGCGTTTTCAAGAATTAGGCAAATGTAGAACCAGAACTTGAACATATAATAAAAATATGTATATGTAGGGTCCAGATGTAGCTCAAATAATAACAAAACAATATATTACTGGGCAACGATGAACACCTCAAAAGAGATGGTAAATAGACAGATGGAAACCCATCCTGTCAAATTCTCTTCTCTTTCCTTTAATTTTCCAGACATGTAACAATCCCCACTACAAGTATAAAACACAGTAGGCATCTGACTAATGTCTGGTACCAACTAAAACTAAATAAATATCAGAACTTTAATAATTAAACTGAAAAAAGTAATAATCTTTGACAACATCATAATGTTATTTGAGGCACTCAGATCGGGCTAAAGATTTATAAAACAAAAGAATGTGTTAGTTTTCAAGTTACCTTGGATTGCAGAAAGAAATCTTTATCAGATTTCTTGGCAGAAGCAAGAATTAAAGGAAAGGTGATAGCTTTCTTGACATTGTAATCACCAGTATGAAGGAGAACACGGTTTCTCGAACAAAACCCAAGAGATTGAATAAAATGCACTGACGAAATTGCCATTTACAGATTACAGAAAGGTTTGGAAAAGAACAGTCAAACTTTCTGTATGCTTTTTGAGTCCTCACATCAAAGATGAACCTGGAAATGGACTCGTAAAAAAAACGATGATTGGTGTGAGTAGAATTGAATGATGCAACAACAGAATACCAAAAAAAATGGAGAAATTAAAGATCACCTTTGCTTCTTCTAAATTGCAACAGCCGCCAAGTCCAAACTGCTACTACACTACAGTGCAGTGTTAGGGTTCAGCTGCAGTGTTTAGGGTTTTAAAGGAGAGGGTGCTCGTCTCAAAAAACAAAAAAAGACATCCGCAGTCCCATAAGATTTTAGATTTTCACAATTAAATTCTGAACAAAAATTCCTTAACAGTTAAGTCCCTGTGATTTAGCCTGAAAAACAATTTCATCCGTATATTTCTATAATGAAAAAAGTCCAATTAACCCCTAACTTTTAGTGTGCGGTTTAATTAGACACCTTCTCTATTTTTTTTTCTTAAGAAACATTGCTTAATTTTGTATTTTTATATTTTTATTTTTCTTTATATATATGAAAAAAAACATTTGAAGTGTGAAAACTCCTTTTTATTAATTTTTTTTATCTACATTTACTGATACTATATGTTGCCCTTTGCATGATCAATCTCTAATTATCCTTGATTTTGACTTTAAAAATCAATTTTAATCTATTAATATGTGTGTTTAAGTGTGCATTTAAGTTAGGATCAAAACCATAATCAATGAGCAACAAATTGAAGTGAAAATAAAGCTATTTGGGAGTCACAAGACACCTCATGATCTTGATCATGATCGTAAGGAACATCACAAGTCGAAAGAGTGCCAAATTCATGTCATCTGCAGTTGAAGTGCCCCTCATAATCCTCCTCACGATTGTGAGCATCCCAATCATGACTATGAGCAAGTGGAATTCAAGTGAAGAAAAGAGGCAACGCCACTCACAGTTGTGAGCAGGATCGTGAGCAAGGAGCATCGCAAGTATGACTTGACAGTTTCTATAATAACTATTTCAAATCTCCAACAGTTATATCTGTGACCCACATGATCGTAAACATCAAATTTTTTGTAAAAAATGAAAGAAACATTAAATGAAAATTGAGAAGTGGTGGTACCAATTTTTAGGTCTCTAACAACTAATTTTGCATCTTTCACTATAAAATACAAGTTTTATACATCATTTGAAGAGTTAGAGACTTAAAGGAGCAAATTATTATGTAAAAATTATTGAGCTAAATTATTTTCTTTCGTAATTTTCCTTCGTATATTTTTTAGTTGTAAATAAACTTTTTTTGAGTTTGTAATTACCCTTCTTTTGAGAATTGGGTGAGTGTTATATATGTGATTCTTTCATCTACTCATTCTTTGGAATTGAAGAAGTGCATAGTAAAGTTCTTTCTTTTTGGATTATTGTTGCAAATACTTAGAAAAAATATTTGAGTGTGAGCGTAAAAACATTTGATGAAAGGTTTTACGTGAGTTTAAAAAACTCATTGTTGTAAGGTTGGTATTGAGCTTTTAAATATCTTGTTGTAATAATTTTGGTAATAAAATTGTAGTGAGTTTAAAATTCTAACTTGGGGACAAGTTAGTTGAGACATAGGTTCATTAAAAAATCAAATTCCTTAATTCTTTATGTCCTATTTCTCTTAATCCTTTGTTCTCAAATTTTTTTTAAAAAAATATAATTTTTTCTTAAGCCTCACTTAAAATTTCTAATTAATCTTATTCACCCTATAAGGCTCCAATACTATATTTTATTAAAATACTTAATATTAAAATGTATAGGTATTAGTTCAGTTGTAGTATAGTTTATTTTTATTTACTAATTGAAGATGAAGCATTCAAATAAAAATTAGTTTCACTTTCATTTAATTTTTTAAATTTAATTATTTTAGCTTTTATTATATAATCAAAATAGTTGATAATTAAAGAAAATAATTTCACTTAAAATTTGTGCTATTAATAAAAATTAAAGATAATTTTGCGGATTAATATTAAAAGTTTGAAATATTTTAATAAAAAAACAATTTTAAAAACCATTTTATAATTATTTTAAATGTTATTTCTTTTGGATAGAGTCAAATGACCTTGAAATGTTATATTTATTTGGGATGATAACACCGACAGTCCTAAAAATTATATGAAATTTTTAATTAAATCCTAAAATTAAAAGTTGTTCAACTAAATTCATAAATTTTTTAAAAATTGAAGCATTAGTCTTTTAATTATTAAAATTAACAGAAGTGGGTGACATGTTCATATTAGCCTAATGATGTGTAGGTCATTTTTGACATGTTTAAAACATATCAAATATCATTGCCACATCATATTTCCACTAAGTTGAAATTAGGATTTTTTTCCTATGTTTTGACAACTAAACACTAAATATAGGCTTGTAGCACAATAGCCTGCCTGTGGAACGAAAATAGGATAGTGATAGATATGTGATATTTTTGCTCTTTTGTTATGTAGTTTCTTCTTCATTCCTTTACCTTCTCTTCTCTTTTCTTATGCACTAACTCTTTCTCAACTGCTCTTCACCATTTATTAATGGCACCCCCTTCTCCTAATCCTCCACCAGTTCTTGACACAGGCTAAATATCCTCTCACACATCTAACCAAAGCTCTATCTCGAAGCATGCTCCTCCTTCTGATGTTCCCACTTTGGAACTCAATACCTCTTTGGCACCATTGCCAGATCCTCTGTAGAATAGGCTCGCATGTAAGATTCTGACTTCATGTGTCTACACAGCGAACAATCTCCTCAACATCCTCGCACAGATCTGGGCTTTTGTTTCAGACCTACAAGTCCAGGAGGTAGTAGGAGTGTAAACGAACAGAGCCGCTCGTGAGTGGCTCGGAGCTCAGCTCGTTAAAAGTACGTTCGAACTCGTTTGTTAAGCTAAACTGAAAATGCCTTAGAGGGGGGGTGAATAAGGCAATCGAATTCAAATCGATAGTAATTGGAATTTAAACAAAAATAGAAAGAATATTGGGAAGGAAGAATGAAGAACACAATGATTTAAGGAGTTCGGATTCAACAACAATCTTACGTCTCCACCTAACTTATCCCCAAGTTAGGATTTTTAATCACACACAATCTTATTCACAAGATTGAGATTACACAAGAGTTTAAGGCTCACTCTTACAACCTTACAAACAAGAGTTTCAAGACTCACTCTTAAACCAAATCCCAAGTGTTTTAATAGCTAAACACTTAAACCAATTCCTTTAGAAATAAACCTCACTTCCCTTCTAATCTATCCCAAGAATTAGATGAAGTAGAAATTCTATTTCTAACACACAACCAACTCTCACAAAAGTTAATGAAACAAAGAATGAATAAATTGAAAGTTTGAGAGCTTTGATGAATGCTTAAAAGAGAATGAATGATAAACAAGTTTCTTAGCATTCAATAGAGCTCTTGGAGGTGTTTATATAGATAAA
>CATIWM010172026.1:0-14233 GCA_949671775.1 Mallotus repandus
CTGAATTTTTTTGTGGATCTTCCTGAGGTTGGTGGCATTGTTATTGTTGTGGATTTTTTTGACAGCCGCGATGGCATTCTGTGGTAGCTACGGTGACGATAGTGATGACGTCAGTGGTGGCGATAGCGGTGGTAACAATGGCGGCAGTGGTAGCAGTGGACATGACAGTGGTGATAAGAAAAGCAGTAGCAATTGGGTCTGTGACCTGGGTGAGATGAGTGCGACCGTGGCGTGGGTGGGATGACTTGCAGCAAGAGTAGTTTTGGTGGGACTGCTAGATTATTAATTCATTTTATCTCTAAACTTTGTTTATACATTAGCAATCATTTAAGGGCATTTGTGGAATTTTAGTAGTAATTTTAAAGAGTTTGACTTCTTTCTATTCCTTTGACTGACTGTATATTCCCAAAATATTTAAGGATAAATTGCACGATTGGTGTCTGAACTTTTTAATTTTTACTATTTTAGTGGTCAGACTTTTTTTTGACGATTGAGTGTCTAAATTCAATAAAATAGCTTCATTTGAGTGCTTCTGTCCGGCCACTAGTGGTCTGAGTGCTGAGTGTGCACATGTGGGCCCATAATTTGAAAAAACAATCGCCATGTCATCACTTACATGTACAATTCATATTAAATATCTGAAATGCCTTAACGAGCATTATATAATTAAGTGAAGGACATGAAAATTAAAAAAAAAAAAACAAAAAGGAACACATTGCCTATACTGCAGATTGATCATCTCTGTTGTCGAAATGAGACCCATCTCTTACTTCTTTTTTTTTTTTAATAGCAAGAAACTTTTATTAAATAGAAATGGGGCATGAGTCTTGTGCTACAAAATATGTCATACAATTGGGAACAACATCCCTAAGAATGAAATCATACCTTCTAATAAAACATACTTGGCTATATTGTGAGCAACCTGATACCCAAACGCTTCACAAAAGAAAAACAAATCGAATTAAGGCCATTGACTAACTGAAGAATATCTTGGCCAATTAGATCATAGACAGATAAGCCTGGGCACTTTTGTTGCAAGTTTTGGATAGACAATTGTTAATTAGACTCACAAATGATATCACAGAAACATGAAGTTGATGCCACCTCCAAGACATGATAAATAGCCAACATCTCTGCAACTTGAACATCAAAACAATCAGTAAGAACTCTACCAGCAGAGAATACAATTTGCCTAGAAGAATCACACAGATCCATCTCTTACTTCAACAATTAAGAACTGAGTCTCATAAGGAATATCATGTCCACAAGTCCCCATCCTTTGTATCATCCACCATAATTTGAATCCAAAAACACACATGAAATGCAATCCACTACAAAATTGAAGCAATAATCCATAATTTTAATATGCATTCACTGCCTCACTTGTGCCCTCCTGGTTCCGCCCATCAGCAAATTCAGTTAGCCATCTAGCCCAAGAATGCAACTTATACAAGTCAAAATTCCTCAAACGTGGATAGTTTGAGTTTGACCGCCTGCCCAGGTTCATAAAATCTGCCATAAGAGAATAAGCCTGTGGCCTATGCTTTCTTCCCCACAATGGGTCAAATTTTGCAAGAACTGCTATTCCATGAAGAAAGTAACCAATATGGTAATGGTGATCATTATAAACTCCAAATCCAAAATCAGCACCAGAATCACTTGAGCCTTATTTTGTAACATTTCTACCCCACTTACTATCACTGGAATCTCTTGCAATTAATTTACCATAGAAATAAGAAGAGGTTGTGGTTATAGTTGATGAATTCAAACCTTCAACATCCTTACGAAGCACAGACACAATTTCAACAAATGAATCTTCATTAATACCATAAATTGAATGCCAAGTTACTGAAATAGGATCTGATTTTAATACCTAAGAATCTCCAATAACACCAATAAGATCCGGAAGAACAGAAGAAGAGGATCCATCATTTTTTTTCTTTCTTTCTCCTACTAAGTCTAGAAATCTCAAACCCAAGAAATTAAAAAAAAGGAGAGATTTGCAGGCTTAATTTGGAACGAACAACATCAAATGGAATAGCCAACGCTCCCAAATGCAAACCCATCCTCATGTTAGTCCCATGAGCTCCTTCTCGAAAGCATCACGTGACATCGAAGAGCCAAGCAACTTCAGTGTAACCTCATGTCCATGCCGAAGCCGTCATTGTCGATAGCACCTTCGTCAGCTCTCGTTTAACCCAGCTCGTCGGACCTGCTGCTACCTTTTGCTCGTGCGATTCGGTTCATTCCCAAGCTGAGATGTCTTCTGTATTTTCACAGGTTATCTTCAATCTCTTCTCACAAGCTAACGATTGAGTGGGTTATTACTTTGGTCAAGAAAGTAGAGTACCTTGAAGAGTAATAGAATAAGCCATGACTTTGCAGAAGTCAGAATGGCGAGGGAGATAGAAAAAAAAATAGTAAAGTAGGAACAAGAGGGAAGTTTAGACATTTACCATGAATTGTATACATGTATGTTAAGGTGGCAGCTTGCATGGTTAAAAATGGGTCCCACACATGCTGACTGGGCACTCAGGCTACCGTTTGCCAGATAGAATCACTGAAATGATACAAAAATAATGAGTTTAGACACTCAATCGTTAAGAAAAAAAAAGTCTGACCACCAAAATAGCAAAACTTAAAAAGTTCAAACACCAATTGTGCAATTTATCCAATATTTAACTGAAGGGGTGGATGGTTTATGAAATCAAATATAAAGGAGATTATCATGCAATTTTTGAAAAGGGAGGGATCGAGTAGTAATTACGATGTAACCTCAGTGGTAATGGTAATTATCCCTTTTTTTTTTTAATTTTGAAGCATTATACTAATTTCTTAAAATGGCAGAGTAGCAGTTTTACTGCAAAATATTTAAATCATGCTTAGCAAACCCATCAACTATCAAATCATGCTTATCCTCAGATGCATAAAATTGCAACCAATAACTATGCTCTAACTCCATAGAACGAAAGAAAACCAAACCACACTAAGTTCATGAAATTTAAGTATATGCTTCTTGGAACTTTTTTTCTTATTTTATAAATAACTAAGATTTCATCAGTCATATGGTTCTTCACCGGGTCTGAGGAAATGGTTCTCAATCCTATAGTTATTTGCAAGTTGTTCTTCTCTAAAGTTGCTATGATTATATAATGATTAAATATGCACCAGTTTGAACTGAAAATTGGAAAAATGCATAGACAAGTTTAGAGAAATACATATTGCTATAAAGCATCCATAAAAAAGAACATAAGCGCACACAACAAAATGTAAAGCAGAGCCTCAATAAACGAAACCACTAAATCCCATCACAAAAAATCCACAAAAACCACCTAACCGCATATCAGAATGAGTTAAATCCTCAATCTTGGCTAGCATTAAGTTTTCACATTCATCATCAACTAAAAAAAATATCTATTAATTTCTAACTCCGACGTTGCAACTAAGATCATCACATACATAAATGTACTGCTATATACAATAAAAAAGAAAAAGAAATAAATTTTCAAAAGAATTAAAAGGAAAGTCTTACCAACGCAGCACCAAATCGTCCCCAACCAGAAGACATATTAACAATAATTCCTTGCTTGTTTGGCAGCAAAAGTGGCAAAAAATGGCGCAAAACATTGACAATTCCTTTGACATTAGTATCAATTATTCTATCAAATTCTTCCACCGGCACTTCCCATATCTTATTGTTCTCATTTATAGTCCCTGCATTATTCACTGTCCCCAAAACACAACAAAGTAAATAACAAACAAATAAATTTCTATTTAAAAACAAAAAAAATCACAAAAATTAGTTAAAAAAAAGAATGACCGATGATGTATGGAACACCTTTCTTCTCCATTATAGCTTTCGTTAATTCTTCTACGCGGGTAAATTCTCTGGATGGTATCAAAATTTTGCACTCGATTATAAAATGGTACCATTACTTCAATTTATATCTTTTCGGTATCAAAACATCAATTTTAGTTGCACCGGGAAGTCCCAAACACACAATCAGGCTAAATTTGATGACATGGCAACTAGAGATGCTCCGTCAGCAGCCACATCGTATGACACATCAGCAATTAAAAATAAAAAAATAAAAAAAAAGCTTAAGTTACTTACTCAAATTACAAGAAGTTAAAAGTAAAACCCTCATTCAATTAAAATCCCTAAAATCCCCAAATCTTTAGCTAAAATCCCTAAAATCCCAAAATTAGGGAAAATTTTCATTCCTCTTCTTAGGGTTGTCGTTCCTTTTGTTTTGCTTGCCTTCCTCTGCAAATATTTTTATGGAAAATTTCATGGAAAAAGAATGCAACATTTTCTTCCCTTATGTTTTTTTCTCTTCTCCTTCTTCTATTTTGCTTTCTTCCTTTCCAGTCACCTAGCTGCTGCCACCTTCACCTTATCTCTACTGATCGAAGCTTCACCACCATCAATAGCCTTTGTTCATTGTGTGAAGGGGATTCAGTGCCCAGCATCGTCGCCTAGTCGGAACCGTAGCATTTGCAAATTGCGAACAGGATATTGCAAGCTGTTGTCCCATTGTTGGAAATTGCTGCTCAAGCCGTCAACAATCAGCAGCCCATTATCATCGCCCCACACTAGGCCACTGCTGTCCTGTCACAATCTACCATTGCTGCTACACCAGGCTTCGCTTTATCAGCACGAACAAGCAGCATCATTACCAAGAAATCTCGTCATCCACACAACCTCATCTCTGGCCGATTTATTTTCATCGTAAATTATTGCTTCTTCTTATGCAATTGAGGTCCACAAAACTGAAACTTAAATAATTTTTCTGTGTATTTTTTTTATTTTGCTAGATTTAGTTTGATAAATACTTGGTTTTTTTTCCTTAAGGATGGGCAATTTTTGGCTATGTGCTCCAGTCTTGGTCTTTTAGCCCTTAGCATAGGATTTTTATACAGGGATGAATGCTGCAGCATTACTGATTTTGACACCAGGTAGAGTGTGAGTTTATAATGGAGCATTGTAATCAACTTATAATTGGCTTTGCGATGCATGTTTGTTCACTTTTACGTTGGATTTTTTTTCCTGACAGCAGTCATGGCTATAGCCATGGTTTTGTGCCATATCCAAAATAAGGCCATTTTTTTTTCTTTTCCTAGATATGGTCTCATCTTTAATGGATGTGGGGTTATAAAAGGATGAAGTTATTGGCAAACTGTTGCAACTTGTTTGATATTTTGCTTTTTGGACCAGTAGAGAGAATTCTGAAATAATCCAATTCTGAACAAGCAACATCATTAACTTAAGTTTTTTTTTTACTTTTTATTTTTTAATTACTGACGTGTCATATGATGTGGCTGCTAACGGGGCATCTCCGATTGCCACATCATTAAATTTGGCCTGATGATGTGTTTAGGACTTCTCGGTGCAATTGAAATTGATGTTTTGATACCAAAAAGATACAAATTGAAGTAATGGTACCATTTTGTAATCGAGTGTAAAGTTTTGGTACTATCCAGAGAATTTACCCTCTTTTACGCTACTATTAGAGCTCTAAAATTCAACAATTCGAAGCTACATTAATACTAATAATGATATAAAAAAATTAATTGCTAAAATATTAAATTTTTGTTTTTGAATTAGAAATTTACCATGTTGGCGTTGAGGAGGAGGTGCTGGTTGTTGTGATTGGAAGGGAGTTCCGATTGAAGAAAATTGAGTTTATCCTGAGCACGAGAGCAACCAATAACTGTGTGGCCTCGTTTAGCTAATTCTAAAGCTAGGGCTTTTCCTAGGCCTTTACTTACTCCGGTTATCATTACTTTCTTGCCACTATTGGTGGCGGCGCTTAGTCCTCCGGCCACTGCGGCTGAAGCTGCTACTCTGTTAGCTATCCTAAACGACGCTGTTGTCATCGTTAACTATTCTCTTGGAAATGAACAGTGAAAAAGAGACGCCAAAAAATTGGAATATTTGTATACAAGAGAAGATGATTGCAACCGCAATACGTGGAATTAGCATTTTTAATTCCACGTGGACACTCGATGGCCTTTAATTATTTTTTTTGCAAATCTTTTTAGAGAAAGTGAAGCAGAATTCACCAAGTATTGGATTGTTCACCCACCAATAGAGAACGTGAGATACACATGAAATACGTGCATGATCATCATTAAAACCATCATACTTGCCAACCATCGTTAGTGCTACATTCTTTGCCCTTTATTATATATACTCACTTAGATATACTTAGATATACTTAGTATTTTTATAAACGAATTTTAATGATTGTAAGAAATATTTCTAATAACTAATAATAGTAACTAATTATAGTGACTAATAATAGAATAAAAAAATTAAAAAATAATTCTAATAGATAATAAAAAAAAAATTAATATAATAAAATATTAATAATTAATATAATTTAGTTAATTAATATATTAATATATTAGTTAATATAATAACTATAAATTAAATAATTAAAATAAGATAATTAAAATAATATTAATTAATATAATTTAAATATTAATTAATATAATTTAAATAATATAAAAATTAATATAATTTAAATAATAATATAATTATGATTAATAAATTAATATAATAATAAACCACCCTGTGGTTTCACTGTTTTAAACTTTTAATTACGTGATTTTTTTGTAACATTTTTAAGTATGTGTTTTAGCCGTTAGACATTTTTCAGTATATATTTCTAACACCGTTAACTTTGTCCCATGTGACATTGACGTGGACATTATGACGCTGACATCAACATGATGTGGACATTATGTGGCACTAACACGTAGGCGCTACGTAGGACGAAGTTAACGATTTTAGACGCTGTAAGCACCTAATTTCAGGATAGCAGTGTAGATGCGACAGAGAATCCGATAGTGATGATTCGATATAAATAGATCCTTAGAATTTCATATTTCGAATTTCAGGGTTAAATTACAAAGTTTTTTAGGACTCAATTGTAACATTTTTTAAGGACCCAATTGTAAAGTTTTTAATTCTTTCAAGGGTCATATCGTAATTAAAAGTTAAAAAAATATCACAGATAAAAAATGCATAATTTCGATCGAAATTATGTATTTACCGAAAATACACAATTCCGGTCGGAATTGCACAATTCGAATTGCGGTGATTTTGATTTTTTTAAATTTTTCGTAAAATCTCATTGGTCAAAAATTAATTTCAAAACAAAAAGAGAAGATAAATAAGCCTAATTAATCAGCCGGGATATATTGAATTTAAATAAAAAATTTATCCTGTTGGTTTTTAAAGATAATGAGAGGAATTTATCCTCTCCTGTAACAACCAACCTAACCTGCGGGATTGAGAGGATTTAAGAAAGGGAATGAGTTTTTTTAGAGGTAGGGAAAGAGAGAGAGAGCTCTAGAAAAAAAAAGAAAAATTGAGAAAGGCAGAGTACTAAGAACAAAAAAAGAGAGAAAATTAAAAAAGAGAAAAAGAGAACGAACAGAAGGTTTTACCAAAAAGAAAAGTTTTCATTACGTTCTTTTTAAAAACAAACGCAAAAAGCCCTTGAGAAGAGAAACAAGATTCTATGGATTCTATACCAAACGATGATTAAATCTACTCTGAGGAGTAATAAAATGATATCTACACTACATCCCACTTATTCTTCTTCTTTGTTTTTCTTCTTTTATTCTGTTTTAATCTTTTTTTTTTGTGTTATTATTCTTTATTCTTTATTTCCTTTATTTGTTCTTCTAATCACTTTTATTATTTTTTTGTGTTTTCTTTTTCTTTTCTGGCTATCGAGATAAACACCCCGGAGAAGACATAGTTGGCAAAATACGTAGTTGATAAAATACCCGTGAAGATCCGTGGAATGCCATAGATTTTAATTATGTAGTTATTTCATACTAGGTTTTATTTTTGTTGTCATTTTTGTATCCTTTTGTATTATGTGTGTTTTTTTATTTATTTGGTTTATTTGGGCATGTAATTAATTAGTTTATATGTAGAATTTGTAATAGCCCCAGTAGAGGAAAAATAGTAGAATTTTAATTCTCTGCGCTTTAAAAATAATTAGTAAATTAGGGTTTATTTGGTAAACCTTAATTAAAATCAATGGTGGCTTTAGATTAATTTTAGGTTGTATGTAAATAAATTTAAGCTTAGAAATCACAGTATGTTTGATATGTTATTTGTTTATTTTATTTTTTTGGGTTTGTTTATATTTTTATTCGCTTTGGGCCTCAAGCCCATGTGTAGGTTAAATTCATTAATAAAATAAGCATTTAAAATGGTTTTGGGCTTTAATTCATTTCTAAAATCTATTTAGGCCCATTTAGGTTAATTTAGATTTAGGCGCACTTTAGTTTAATTAAAATCAATTCTAGACCCAACTTAGCCCATTAAAGCATTCCTTTTAAAAAGGAATAGATTTAGGATCATTTCATTTAAACTTAAAATTAATTAGAATTAGGCCCATTAATTCATTTCCATTTTCTCTTAAAATTGATAGACTTAGGCTCATTTCTTTAGAATTAAAATTTATAGATATAAGCTTACCAATTAATTAGCATATAGGCCCACCTTTAGTTCTATTACATTTTGTCGATATAGTTTAGAATTAACTAGGGGTGTAGCACCTTGTGAATGCATTTTTTATATGCTCTTTCATGGATTAGTTGCCTTAGAGTTAGATGAATGGATAATTGGGGTTTAATGAAATTGCATGTAATTAGAGAATAAAATAGTAGTTCATAAACTAATTTTAAAGAACACGAGACTAAAAGAAGTTGGTATTCCATTCCCAGAATTTCTTGGTTGTGGTGTTAGCTCTCTTTTAGAGAATTGAGTTACCACCACCTTTGATTTGTGCCAGTTATTACCCTAGGTGGCGACTGGTCATCTCCACGCTATGTCTTTGTGATATAGTAGTATATTCCCTGGAGTTTTGAGCTCAAACAGTGTTGCGGTTGCTAAAATCTTGGACGAGCACTAAACCCCGCCGTCTATAATGGCGACTCCACTAGGGATAAAAGATATGGATTCTACTTGTGTTCTTTAGAATTATTTTATTCTTTCATTTATTCTTGCATGTCCCTACTAGCCGATGGCGTTGGTTTATAGTCCCTTGATTCCACTAGCTTCATGGGATTATAAATTAGCTAACAATCACTCTTAGCCTTAACTCGGTTCCAGAGAGATTGTCGGGCTCATTTGACCAGAATTTGTGACCCAAGTCTTAAAGGGGGCTAGTCTTCTCTCTAGTTTGCAAAGGATGCTGGGCCCCTCTGACCTTGGCCTGTAACTCAAGTCTTAAAGGAGGACATCTTGCTAAGAGGACCTTAACTTTTTCGTTGGACTGAGCACATGTAGTGGCCTAGTAACTTCCCCTAGGATCTACCCAAATTGCTTGTGATTGTTGCCTTGAGGTATTTCTATCTATAAAAGCCCAAACCTATACTTTAGAAGCCCATATAGGCTAATAAGGATTGAGCTAAACTTTTATACCTAGAAATGTTGTTTTTATGTTTTACTACTTTGAGAGATATGCCATGTGCGTCGATTCTTGATATCCCTAGTTGATATTAAGGCTAAGACAAAAAATCCTAGGAAAAGAGACTCACCATTGAACACGTGTGTGAGAGAAATAAAGTTGGAAGGATGTATGTTATACACTTGACTTGTTACCTGTTACTTGCTACTTGTTATGTAGCATGTGCATCATGCATACATATAGTTCCCGCATCATACTAACACTTTATTCTATTGCCATTATAGATTCATCCAAGTCTTCCTGTGTTTGGGAACGAAAAGGTGGCAAATTAGTGAGAACCGATTCGAGTCCACAATCCATAGCCAAGGAGATTCTTAAAAGTTTGGAAAAAAATCCTATAAACCCGCTCTACCTAGAAGCTGCACAAGCTTTAACTAGTTAAATAGAAGAAATGGAACCAGCATAAAGAGGAAATTGGACTTTGGAAGACATCAAAGGAGCATTGATAGATGACATAAGAGCCATGATGCAAGATGAACTGAGACAAGCCTTAACTGGATTAGCACTACCACCTCCAATTCCATTTGTAGCTACACCTGTTCCTGCTGCCATACCTCCTGCTCCAGCTATTCCACCTGTTGTGGATGGTCCACCTGTTGCTGCTCTAATTGATAATTCAAAAGGCCAACCTGCTGTTAGAAATGTGCATGCTGCTGAAGTAAAACTTGAAGATGTTGAGAATTACATGTTAGAGAAGGCAAAAAAGGAATCACTTGAATTAGTATAAGATCATGAATCCAAGCAGATGTAAGCATTAACTCAGAAAATGTTCAAGATGGAAGAGCTTATAAGAGGGCAAGGCATGGGTTACTCATTTGATTTTAATGACATGATGAACACTGAAGGGGATAAATTGCCTGAAAAATTTAAAATACCTTAGCTTCAGAAGTTTGATAGTACTGGAGATTCAATGATACACCTTAGCCAATACACTACAACTATGAGTACCACTAAAGCCCCATTATCAGTGGTCACTAGGCTGTTTGTACTGTCCTTAGAGGGAATAGCCGTGAATTAGTATAATGGGTTAGAGAAATCAGTCCGGGCTAATTGGAGAGTGCTATGTATTGCTTTCTTGAAGCAGTATGACCATAACACCAAGCTAGAGGTATCTATTAGGGATTTGGAATTGACAAAGCCAAAAAGCAATGAATCTTTTTTAACTAGATTCATGAACAAGGCAAGATTAATGAAAAATAAATTAGCCAAAAAAGATCAAGTTAGGATGATTGTCCATAAGTGTCACCTAATTCGGTTGAAAGGTTACAAATGATGAACCCTAAATCTTTTCTAGACCTCTATGATGATGGATTGCAAGATGAGGAGATAGAGAATGAAAAGAAGAAAACTATTAGAAGCACTGGGATAAAAAACTACCAAACTGGGGGCACTCAGTAAGGATACACTAGTCTAGCTGTGGAAGTGCATGCTGTCCAACAATCGAGGAGATTCTCAAACTTTAACCAACCTTTGTCAAGTCCTAGAGCATGTAATGCAAAAGGGCTTACTTCAACCTTTACCTAATCCAAACCCTCCAAACCCAAACACCCCATACTATAACCCAAACAGTTACTGCAAATTTCATCAAATTATTGGCCATTCCATAGATAATTGCATCTGCCTCAAACATAAAATCCAAAACCTTATAGACTCTGGAAAAATCACAGACCCTGAAAACCCAAACACCAAAAATAATCTTTTTCTAAACTACCGAAATGTTCCACCCCCAACCACTATAATGATTAATTCAGGAGTTAGCAAGGAAGAAGTGCTAAGCTCCTTTGAGGAACTAGACCTTAAAACCAATATAAAATCTCCAAGAGCAGTGGAAGATTTGTTAGGACAACCCTCAGACAAGTTGGACTACAAGGTATTTTACATTAGACTACCTTCTTTTGACAAACCCATTGAGTCAGTCATGCCCAAAGGATGGAGTGAAGTATTTGATAATGAGGATTCACCAAATGAAAAAGGCTATAGAACCTTTAACTCTTGAACTGCCACAAAGGGGAATTGAAGATTTACTGGGCTAGCTTTCAGGTAAATTTGACTATAAAGTGTTCTACTCTAAACCGCCCTCTTTTGACATACCCATTGAGTCAGTCATACCCAGAGGATGGGGTGAAGAGTTTGATGATGAGGATTCATCAAATGAAAAGGCTGTAGAACCTTTGACTCCTGAACAACCACAATAGAGATTTAAAGATTTATTAGGCAAGTTTGATATTGAGAAATTGGGAAAAAGAGAAACATGCACAGTTAAGGTGGGGAAAGATAGGAAGAAAGAATGAACCATGGCCGTCAAAAGCTACTTTGTCTATTACCTGAAGAAGAAGTACTATGAGACCTAGTGTCCTTAGAATAGAAAATAATCATGTTGCTATTTTTCTTCAAATGACTTTCCAAATTTCTTATGAATATTTTTTTTTCATGATCGATGATATGAATTCTAATTTTGGCTTACTTGTGTGATGTGCATCTTGATGACATTATGCATTATGATATTGATCTGCATGTTTGACATAAATTCAATCCAATTATATTCATTCAGCATGGGCACAAATAAAAATTCAAAGAACATTCTTATATCATATGGTACAACTTTTGAGAAGAGATGAAAATTCAAGAGAATGTAAAAAAAAAAAAAGAAAAGGAGAAAAATAAAGAATGAATAAAGGGCTGGTCAGGCAAAAATTAATGAAATAAAAGTGAAAGAAAATATTCAGTTAGAAAATCCAAAAAAAAAAAAAGACTAGCTGATACTAGGAGTTATATTATATGATGAAATGAATGTTCTCATTTTTGCCTTAATAATGAGTAAAGTTGAATTTGAATTTTTTTTTCAAATATTACATATTCGTCTTTATCATACTGCATAAGTATCTGAGTGGAACAAATAAAACATAATGTAAGCTAGAGAAATCAGAGGTATGAGATCACTATTTTAGTTTTGTTTCCTCTTCTTGTCACCCCTTTTATGGTTCATTTTGTAAAGTCCTCGTGTCTTCTTGTACCTAAAGAATTCAGGTAGCTCAATAACTTACATTGCAACCTATACCTTGTAACTAGCATTAATTGTCACATCAGCTTCAAGCCTCATATTCTGCTCAAGAGTTCTTTGAAGTTATAGATTCCTCACCTTGTCCAGCCTTCATCAAGAGTAAGACTAATCAAAATGACAAGCATGAAAGAAAATTGTTAGAACCGGGGGCAAAATGTAACTTTGGAGACAAAGATATAAATAGGCTGGGGGCGAAAGAGTAAATCTACCTTCAAAGATTGAAAATGAAATGATAAAGTGTTACAGTCAGCAAAAAGGTTCTGAGGGCAGGAAAAGTGAATTACAAGCATACATATACATTAGTCAATAAGAAGCTTCAATGTCAGGCCATGAACTCCATCCTCTAGCTTGGCTATCTGAGGAATTATATCAAAAGCTCCAATATTAGAAGTACCAAATTTGATGCATCCAATGCTTAAATCTATAAGTTGCTGATGTGATAACTCATTCCCACACTCTGAGCTACGAGCATAACTCTACTCCATAGAAGACCTATTAGGATAGTGCATATTATACATAACATGCATACACTTGCATACATTTATTGTGAAATACTTTCTTAGCATAGTAAAAGATCTTTGAGACAAGTTAAGGTTGTACAAATTCTTTGCTACTAACATTCAAAATTAGCATTGTAAAAGTACAAAAAAGTAGTCAGAGTCTGGAGGAGTGAAAATAGAAAGGGTGACATTATCAAGGTAAACCTGATGTTCAACGGGATTCTGAAAGGGAGGAGCCCCAATAAATTTCAGATCAATCCAACAAGGAGATACATTTGATGATAGCACCTGTAGAAGCCTCATCTTGGATAACCTCAAGGAGGATGGATAAGAGGCTCAAATTCCTCAGACTCAACATTCATCTTCAAAACATCTCTCTCAACTCCCGTCCAATCAAAGTAGAACTCCGCAACATCAAGGTCAATATAGGGTATTGAGTGCAATGATGAGAAGGTCTAACACAACAACAATGCAATCACCAGCCCAGAAAGGGAAGAATGCACTTGAAACTTATAATAAATGCACCCTGAAACTTCTTTGATCATAAAATAAGGCCTCTAACTCCTAAACCTTTTTTGCAGGGAATATCAAGAAGAGAAATGATCCTTTTTGTCATACCATCAACAGGAATACCAGAAGGACAAACTCAGCCTTAGACCATTACCTCAATGGTGGGGTATCACGACCTATATGATCAGAGACATCAGAATCAAAAAGGGAAGAGTGCAAAATAACGAAGTTGCATTTTAATAAAACTTTTTTTACATACAAATAGGTCAAACTAACTTATGGTATTTTGTGCATGGAAAATAAAAGAGAAAGAAGAAGGGAAAAGAACCAGCATGATAGTAAGAATGGGCAAGAAGGCAAATACCAATCACTCATCAAAATATCACCCCATGTGATAAACATCCTGACGAGTGTTCAAGGAAAGTAACAAAACTTTATCCCTTTTAATTTCTATGATAAAGTGCATATTAAAAAAAAATGAAAATAAATAAAGAAAGAAAATTTTAAAAAATTCAAAATAAATTCATCCAATTCATGAGACCATGTGAAAAAAAAAAATTCAAAAATTCAAAGTAAATTCATCTATTTCATGAGATCATGGGCAAAAAAAAAATTCAAAAATTCAAAGTAAATTCATCCATTTCATAAGATCATATGCAAAA
>CATIWM010172045.1:0-11537 GCA_949671775.1 Mallotus repandus
TTAAATACTTCAAGTAATTGAAGTAGTAACCAAACTAAATTGAAACATTTTAGTACATCAATTCAAGTTCATAAAACAACATAAAAATATCCTTTTATTGCTGTTATAAAAATATTTAAAAGGCTTGAACATCTACTCACCAATACAACTTATAAACACACAATCTGGTTCACCGAATTTGTTTAATGTGCAACTGTACTTTCCTTCCCTTTTCCAGCACCTAAAATATACAATTTCATTTATAAATCATTAATATAATAATTATCATATACTACTCTAACCATGCAGCCCCCAAATGATATGCATAAAATGCAATTAAGCTTAATTCTACAAATCAGCTTCATTGATTCTAAAATAGCTGTTTTCAGGCCTAAATTAGAAAAATCACTATGAACTGTATAAAAGGCATTTTAACCTCAAAATTTAACCAGACTCAGATATATATGTCTAGTATCTTAAATAAAAAATTTTACTTCAATTTCTCAACTATTAAAGGGCTTAAGGATAGCTCAACATAATCAGCTTCAATAATCCTGGCAGACAGAGCAACTAAGAGTATGACCTTGATTGACCATATTACAGATAGAATCAGCTCCAATTCAAAACTAAAAAGTTTTATATTCAATTTTTCTAAGAATCAAACAAAACTTAATTTTTAGTTTCCTAGTTTAAGATATACCATAAATAACTAGACTAGTTCTTAACTCATGAACTCTGTAAACCTGGTTTACAAGCTAACTTTGAAAAATTTCTGAGAGTTATAGAAAATGAATTTTGAGCTGAAATTTGAATTAGTAATAGATATATGTATCTAAAATATTCTGTAAAAATTTTACATCAATTGGATAAACATAAAAATAATTATAGATAACGAATTACAACTAATTCAAAGAAGCTGACAGACTGAGCAATAAAATATTTTCTCTTATTAACCTAACATAGAGACTGAATAAGATCGAGCTCAAAGAATAAAAATTTTAGATAACTCTTCAACGTTTCCAAATAATTAAATAAAAATTAATTTTAATCTCTATAGCTCAAGATATGATCAAATTACAGAGACTGATAAACTAGAATTTATGAACCCGAAATCTGCAACTTAAGAACCCTAAATTAAATAAACCAAAACACTAAAATTACTTACCAAATCAATCACTAAAGTCTTCTAGGATGAATATTACAGCTTAATTGTACTTTATATCTTCAATTTCACCTGAAAATCTAACCTAAACTTGGAGAAATTAACCAGCCCCTTTGCTCTCTCTTTTCTTTTCTCTTCCTTTCTCTTCTTTTCTTTCTTTCTTTCTTTCCTTTTTTTTATTTATGGCTGCTCCTCCTGATGGAAGGAGATATACCCAAAAATAATAATTAAAAATTATGTAAAATACTCCTTTTGGTCCTTAAGGAATTTCTTAAGTTACTTATAAATCCTCAAGCTTTCAATTGTTCAATTAAGCACAATCATTTGCTCCATTTGAGTCCTTTCCTCAAAAACTATATCTATATATATATATACTAACTTATACTTAATTTAAATTAATATATTGTATGTAAATAAAATGCATAATGAATGCAATTATATTTAAAGTAAGGGTACGTGTGTGACAAATTATGCCTCCATAATTTCTTGCAAGAGTCACAAGTATAAAGGATCCACCAACTTTATTAGTTTGATACATATATTTGTATCCTGCCTCGGTGTGTTATGATATTCTTTTTGGTGAATATCGTATAGTTCCCAAAATTTTTATTTTACCAATCTCGACACATTGATGCGTCACCACAAACCATATCCCGCACTATTATTTTATCTTAAGATAATATATTTGATCAAATAGTCGCACCCATAATCATTTGCCTTTGCATTGATAACATCATATTTAAGTATTAATATTTCCCACATCGCATGTTTTGTATGCTCTGATACCAAATGTCACGGGTCCTCATTTTACCCCTGACATTCAACCCGTGTGGCGCCTAAAATCCCCCATGTTTAGGCCAGCCATACCTTATGAACCTACCTCTGATATTAATACTAAGTGTCCACCATCTATTATCGAGTGTTGGCCATCCTAACCAACCTTACATGTTCGATTCTATCATTGTTCCCTACTTTCCTACATATGTTCTAAGGCTCATGCTCGTCTTGTAGTCCGCATGCATATTCGAGCATCACTCAAATATCAAGCCTTATATTTGCCTCACCGTTAATACACATTACCAAATCCCACATTTGTCTCACAATTCTCGCTTATATCTGAATCCCACATGTGCCTCAGAATTCCCCTATATGCTAGCACATAGCGCAAGCTATATATGAACCTTGTGCCCAGGAGAACACGCACTACGAGCTCCTCGGCCTCGTAGTGTCCATAGAGCTCCTTCTTTATAGAGACACCGAATTCCTCTTTCCGAAACTCAATGCCTGTCACCTAGTCTTTAAAATAGGGAGCTCACTTAAGGCTGTGTCGTTGAACCATGCACATAAGCCTCGGGGATGGTGGAGAGCTTACACCAAAGGTACATCCTAAAGAGCAAATGTTACTAGGAGGAGACATCATAATGTTCCACCCATCACACCTTCATAAATATAAATATATAATATTTATTCATATTTACCCAAGTGCCCTTCAATATACTTTTTCCTTCATATACATCCTCGCTTAGCCTTATTATACTTTTCTTGTTCATCCATGCCCTTAATATTGGTTAAGGACTTTAAGGGTGCATTGGCCCTAGGGCTCCTTTAGTCACCCTATTACATTCTCCCCCACTCGAGCAATTGACGCCCTCATCAATTGG
Source organism: Mallotus repandus (assembly GCA_949671775.1). Lineage (NCBI taxonomy): Eukaryota > Viridiplantae > Streptophyta > Magnoliopsida > Malpighiales > Euphorbiaceae > Mallotus > Mallotus repandus. The sequence continues at coordinate 2,803 of CATIWM010172045.1, forward strand.
GTATAGGTGTTTATGGTTCTCGTCCTTGTGGTGTTTTGTTTATTCTTCTATCTTGTCTCTATCAACTTGTACCGTCGGTTTATACTCTAAAATTGTGCCAACTCTTGACTCCTTCTTGCTCTTGTCCATACAAATTATTGGCTCTCCACTTTAATATTTGCATGTTTTCTCTTATGTCGTTGCCTCTACTTTCTCTCAATAATGCTTCTTATGCTTTCTTTGCTTTTTTCTTGTCTCGAGTGTAAATTCTACCTAGCAAGACAAAACAAAGAAGTAATAATAGTATATATTGAAAATAATTCTCATGGTTCTTTAACTCTTTTAATAAAATTCAATGTTATATAAATCCACAATTTTGTAAATATATATATGCATCAAATAAATAAATAATACCATAGATTATCATTGTGTAAAGGAATTGCAAAAGAGCATCATATTACTAACACATTACCATGAGTTTATGTAAAATTGTTGCTGTTCACCACACTTAGAAACTCATATTTTGTTGCTTTACACCTTCTTGAATTCTCACATCTGTCGTTATAAGGATGGGATCTTCACTAAATAACATCTTGTTGTGCTCTATCACCTTCTTCTTTGATTACTTGTTGCTACACTTGAACCGTCACGTACTTTTGTTGTTCACATGCAGAAGTATGTGTGTACCTTCATTGTGCTTGTCCCACTTGCAGAAGTAACATTTGAGAGAATTCTTCTTTAGAATGATCTTCTAAAGTGTATTAAGCTATGTCCGAGTCTGGTGGATCATTTGAAAGCAACATCTCCACCCATTTTAGTAGGAGTAAGAGTTCATGATTTTAGATCAAATTATTTGTGCCTTTGCTTCGAGTAAAGGTATCAAATTCATTTCTAAGAAGCCACCCCCCATCCACAAGTAAGTTGATTCACTAATCCCCTTCCTTGCTTCTTAAATGTTGTTGCAAGTCATCTGACTCATTCACCACTATGTTTTTGTAAGTGTCTCTAGCCTCAGTATTATTGTACTTTCTTTATCCCTCACGCATTCCATCCCCTTATTGATTCCACAATTTTAGCTTTATCAGTACTCATTATCACCTGCACAGAACATATATATATTATCTTAAAGGTTGCCTCAAGCTCTATTGGCAACCCCTTTTTTTTTGGAGTACACAAGTATGTCATCTCGAAGATTGCCTCAAGTTCTATTGGCAAATCTTCTAAAATACACAAGGCTACTGCAGCCTCAATAAAATACATATTTTCTTTCTAATACAACTCTATCACTCACAACATATTTTCTCTCCCTCTCATTTACATTTTTCTCTCTCTTTTTATTTTTTTTATTCTCTTTTCCAATTCTCTCTTATTCTTTTCGGTTACTTTTTTTTCACTTTCATTTTTCCTCTCTCTTTGTTTTTCTCGTACACTCTCACGCAATCACAAGAGTGGTTACCGCAGCCACACACAGCATCACAAAAGTGGTTACAGCAACCACTATCAATCACAATATTTGGCTTATTCATGCCACTACTTTGAATCGTAAAACTCATGAAAATTTCATTGTATTAGCTTCTCAAGCCTAATTCATGCTTAATGCCTCACTGGCCCTTGATCCACAACAATATTGTCTTACTGGCTTCTCAAGCCCACATCATGTAGTGTTACATATAGACTTGTGCCACTGTACGATACCTTCTATAATTCATCAATCGAGAAGTATATCTCAAAATTATCGTACCACTTGTTACAAGACCATTATCCTCTCCTTAAAAACTAGTCTATAGGGGTGTGCAGCGCCCACATTTATAAGCCCAATACCTCCCCACAATTTTCCAATTGTTGAGTCTCGCCACTTTTAATAGTCTCATAAGATTAATAATATTTCCGATTCCGCCTCATTCAATTTTACTCAATGGGTTCTATTGCAACTCTTATCTGTATTATGTGTATTAGCCAACTTGAGCACCTCATTGTGAAATCATACACATCGTATCTCAAATTTGGGGCTCTGCATCACAACATTGCTATTTTGCCTCATGACTGGCACTTACAGCCCTTAATTTAACATATTATTTATCCCACTATGGTTGGCCTCTTTGCACTAACAAGAAATCCTGATATTAATTTCACCAACTGTCCCTTCAATTTACTCAAATATTTCGTATGGCTTTTGTCAAGTGCATAGGCTATCTTCCAAAGTCGTGCATTAATATAATAATGCTATTATAATATTATAACTGACCAAAGTCTTAAACACATTCCTCATCAAATGATTACATTTTATGTCTTATGCATATGCTCATTAATAAACTTAAGTGTCTCTCCACTTGCTCGCTCCCCACAAGTAAATTATGCCTCCATAATTTCTTGCAAGAGTCACAAGTATGAAGGATGCACCAGCTTTATTAGTTTGATACATATATTTGTATCCTGCCTCAGTGTGCTGCGATATTCTTTTTGGTGAATATCCTATAGTTCCCAAAAGTTTTATTTTACCAATTTCGACACATTGATGCGTCACCACAAACCATATCTCGTACTCTTATTTTGCCTTAAGATAATATATTTGATCAAATAGTCGAACCCATAATCATTCGCCTTCGCATTGATAACATCACATTTAAGTATTAATATTTCCCGAATCGCATGTTTTGTATGCTCTGATACCAAATGTTATGGGCCCTCATTTTAGCCCTGACATTCAACCCATGTGGCGCCTAAACTCCCCTATGTTTAGGCCAGCGATGCCTTATAAAACTACCTCTGATATTAATACTAAGTGTCCACCATCTATTATCTAGTATTGGCCATCCTAACCAACCTTACATGTTCGCTACTATCGTTGTTCCCTGCTTTTCCACATATGCTCTAAGGCTCATGCTCGTCTTGTAGTATGCATGCATATTCGAGCATCACTCAAATCTCAAGCCTTATATTTGCCTCACTGTTCACACACATTACCGAATCCCACATTTGTCTCATAATTCCCCCATATATCTAAATCCCACATGTGCCTCGTAATTCCCTTATATGCTAGCGCATAGCACAAGCTATATATGATCCTCAGGCCTAGGAGAATATGCACTACGAGCTCATCGACCTCGTAGTGTCTATAGAGCTCCTTCTCTATGAAGACATTGAATTCCTCTTTCCTGAACTTGATGCTCGTTGCCTAGTCTTTCAACTAGGGAGCTCACTTAAGGTTGTGACATCGAACCATGCACACAAACCTCGGGGATGGTAGAGAGCTTACACCAAAGGTACCCCCTAAAGAGCATGAGGAGCACCATAAAGGTTATTACGAGGAGACATCATAATGTTCCACCCATCACACCTTCATAAAAATAAATATATAATATTTATTCATATTTACCAAAGTGCCTTTCAATATACTTTTTTCTTTATGTACATACTCGCTCAACCATATTATACTTTTCTTGTTCATCCATGCCCTTAATATTGGTTAAGGACTCTAAGGGTGCATTGGCCCAAGGGCTCCTTTCGTCACCCCATTAGCCTTACTTCAGTCGTAGCCTACTGTTCACCTCGTAATTCAAAAATATGACCGTTGGGCCGTCACCATAGAAGCAGAGCTTCAGTCGCAGCCTACTGTTCATCTTAGCGTTTTGTCACTATAGAAGCTTTGCTTCAATCGTAGGTTACTATTCATCTCAGCTTTTATCACTATAGAAGCTTTGCTTCAGTTGCAGGTTACTATTCATCTTAGCTTTCTGTTGCTATAGAAGCTTTACTTCAGTTGCAGCTTACTATTCACTGAATTTTGACTTAGCTTTCATTTGAGTCCTAAAATAAACATATTAAATGCTCAAAATTAAGTTTGTTAAGATCAAAATTAAGATTGATTATTGCTAAGGTCAATAATCTCCCCCTTTTTGATTTTGACAAACATATTTTGAGTTTGAGAGGGATAATAGAAAGTGAAGTGTATGTTGGTTTAAATTCCAATAAATTATGTGAAATATACTCCCCTTTAATTTATGCATATATTAAAAATAATGAATTTAAGGAGTAAAGAATTCAAATAATGAAGAAAATCAATGGAATGAGAATGATACATATTTTAAAAATAATGAAATTTTAATAATCTCCTCCTTTGTGCTATAAAAATATCAATTGAACAACTCTTAAAAAGAATTTCAATTTGAAAAAGATACCAATTAAAATATTTAATATATTTCTTTATTACTTTCCTTTTTGGAAATGATAAGAAGTATAAATTTATAAATCATTCCTCTTGACAAAAATAGAAACAACATAAAATATAACATGAGAGACATAAAAACATGGCCTATCATGACAAATGTGTTAAAAACATAAAAACATGATAACATGATCATTTAAATAAATGCTAGGCAATATGAAAGGAAATAATTTCAAACATATTAAATAAATAAATAAACTAGTAGCACTTACAATGCATGTAGTATTACTTAACACATCATAAAAATAGTACATATAGCATTTATGTTGAAGCTTAAAAAACTTAACTACCACATGATCATGTAGAGCTTTATTCTAAAGGAAACAAAAAACCAAGAACTAAAACAATGAAAACAAGGATAGACTGAATCTAAGAAATTATGTCCATCTAGCCAAAGTATCACATATATACACTTATAAACAAAGTAAGCAAAATAAGGCTTTTTATCACATATAAAAATATGACAAAACTAGCCACACTTACAATGTTACTATGCATGCATAAACAAAATTATGTAAAAAAATTCAATATAAAAATTTTAATTCAAACTCAAATATTTCGCCCGCTTTGTCAAAATGCAAAAAAAATCATTAATGAAAAATTAAATTGCATTAATAAAGGATAGAGTTATAATGTTATTAAAATATTAATTGTAGACAAGACATAATAAGACATAAAACTAACAACTCATGGCTTATATCCCGAAAATATTTAGGAAATAAACCGAACCTAAACTAACACATAATAATCATAAAAATAAATTAACAACTCAAAGCTTAGATACGGAAAATATACTGAAAATAACCCAAGCAGAAACTGACAGAAAGCACGCAAAAAACATAAAAAAATTTTAAAAATTGTTAAGATCAAAATCAAACTTAATAATCAAAGCAATTAATAAGCACAACATGATTTCACATGAAACTAGTCCAACCATCAATTAAGCATAAAATCAAGATAAACTACAACCATCAATCATGCCAAGTTCATGCTTAATGAAATTCATTCTCTCCTCATTGAGAGGTTTGATGAAGATATCTGCAAGTTGATTATTTGTATTAATAAATTCAAGTGAGATATTACCTTTTTGAATATGACCACGCAAGAAATGATGTCTAATGTCTATGTGCTTAGTTCTAGAATGTTGAATGGGATTCTTACTAAAGTTGATAGCACTTGTATTGTCACATTTGATTGGAAAGTGATCAAGTTTTATACCATAGTCCAACAACTGTTGTTTTTGCCACAAAACTTATGAACAATAAAGACTTGCTACAATATACTCAGCTTCAGCAGTGGACAAGGCAACCGAAACTTATTTCTTGCTAAACTAAGAAACTATACATTGTTCTAAAGTTTGACAAGTTCCGGAAGTGCTCTTTCTATCTAGTAAACTACTGGTAAAGTCCACATCAGAATAACTAATCAAGTCAAAGGAAGAACTCCTATGATACCAAAGTCCTAAATGCATTATTCCACAAAGATATTTGAAACTTCTTTTGATTGCATTCAAATGAGACTCTTTAGGACTAGATTGAAAATGAGTACACAAGTAAGTAGCAAACATGATATCGGGTCTACTAGTAGTTAAATAAAGAAGGGATCTGATCATACCTCTAAATCGCTTTTCATCAACCGGCTTGCCATTCTCATCTTTGTTGAGTTTGGTTGTGGTACTCATTGGAGTTTTGCTTGATTTGACTCCATCCATGACAAACTTCTTAAGAATCTCTCTTGCATATTTAGTTTGGTTGATGAAGATCCCATCTTTACATTGTTTGATTTGAAGTCCAAGAAAGAACTTGAGCTCACCCATCATGCTCATCCTAAATTCTCCTTCCATCAACTTGAAAAATTCCTCACACAAGCAATGGTTAGTAGTACCAAAAATAATATCATAAACATATATTTGTACAATTAATAAATCATGTTTGGATTTCTTTATGAAAAGAGTTGTGTCAACCTTTCCTTTAGAGAAACCTTTCTCGAGTAAAAAGTTACTCAATCTTTCATACCAAGCTCTTGGAGCTTGTTTCAATCCATATAATTCTTTTGACAATTTAAATACACAACTAGGAAAATCAAAACTTTCAAAATCTGGAGGTTGATCAACATATACCTCCTCTTCAAAGAAACCATTTAAGAATGCACTTTTAACATTTGATAAAGTTTAAAATTCATGAATGATGTAAATGCAAGTAACATTCTAATAACTTCTAACCTTGCAACGGGGGTGTAAGCAACCAATTTCGGGATGACTAGAGCATGGATGCGATAGAGGACCCGATGATGAAAATAGACTGTGAAATTAGATTTATTGAATATGATTTATTGGTTTTGGATTAAATTGTAAATTATTTTTATGGACTCAATTGAAAAGTTTCTTTTTCTTCAGGGGTCTTTTTATAATTAAATATTTAAAAAATCAGAAGAATGGATTTCCAACCGGAAATCCATAATTCCAATCGGAATTCCAGATTTTCGATCGGAATTCCAGATTTCCGATCAGAATTCCAGATTTCCGATCAGAATTCCAGATTTCCGACCGGAAATTTGATTTTCGATCAGAATTTCAGAATTCCGGTCATGTGAAAATTCATTTTTTTGGTAATTTTTATTTATTTTTATTAAATTTGATTGGTTATTATTTGATTTATTTGATAAATATGTATTTATCAGATAAATGATAAATAAAAAGTTATTTTATTTTATTTTTATCCTGTAATCATATTAGGGTTACAGGGTTGTGTATATATATATATACGTACTTTTCTTTTCACGAGGGAGGCTAAGATTTTCTTTTCTTTTCTCTCTATTTTTTTATTCTTAGCAGTCAACCAAAAACACACCCACTCTTCTTTAATTTTCACGTACTTTTTTCAAGTTTTAGCTGGTAATCAGATTCAAATAAATCAAAATCATAGACCAATATAACAAAGGCCACAGGCTTTCATCAATGGTGATCACCTTCTGAGGGGAATCAATACTGCATCCATCAAATTGGTTATTTTTCTACTCCTTTCTCTTTTTATATTGTTTGATTATTTTTATTCCATTTAATTTTGATTTGATTTGATTTAATTTTTTTTTTTGGTTACTAATCCTTATTTATTTTTTGTGTTTATGATTATGGATGGGGTGATTTGAATCCACTGTGGAGAACAAAACCCATGAAGATCCATGGAATGCCATGGATTAAATTTTGTATTTGAACATAGTTTTAGGATTTTTATTTATTTATTTTGTAATTTTATTTTATATTTTATGTTTAGGTTTGTATTTTAATTTATTTTATTTTTCCAATAGTAGTTGTAATAGCCCCATTAGTGGGAGTATAGTGGAATTTTAATTTTTTGCACTTTAAAAATCAATTAGTAAATTAGGTCCATTTGGTAAAATCCTAATTAAAATCAACGGTGACTTTAGATTAATTTAGGTGGTATGTAAATTAAATTAGGGTTAGAAATCCTTGTTTGTATGTTTGTATGTTTATTTTGTTTATTTTATTGTTTGGGCTTGCTTTTATGCTTTATTTTTATTTGTTTTGGGCCCCAAGCCCACGTGTAGGTCTAATTCACTAATAAAATAGGCTTTTAAATTAAATTTAGGTTTAATTAAATTTAAAATTAATTTAGACCCATTAGATTAATTTAGATTTTAGGCTCATTTTTTAGTTAAATAAAATTAACTTAGACTTAGCTCAGCCCATTAATAAAGCCTTCTTCATAATTTGTAGACTTATGATCATTTTACTTAATTAAAGTTAATTAGAATTAAGCCCACTAATTCATTTCTTTTTCTTTTAAAATTTAATAGACTTACGCTCATTTTCTTTAGAATTAAAAACAATAGATTTAAGTTCACTAATCTAATTAATATAGGCCCACTTTTAGTTCCATTTCACTTGTAAATAAAAATATGTAGATTTAGATAACTTAAATTTAAAATCAAATGTAGTTTATATTTAGGGACATTACGCCTTGAATGCATTTTTTATGTGCTTTTTCATGGATTGATTGCTTTAAGGTTAGATGGATGTTCAATTAGGGTTTAATGAAATTGCATGTAATTTGGGAATAAGATAGTAATTGATAAGATAATTCTAAATGAACACAAGACTAAAAGAAATTAGTATTCCGTATCCAGAACTCCTGGTTGTGGTGCTAGCTTGTATTAGAGAATCGAGTTACCACCACTTTCGATTTGTCCCAGTTATTACCCTGGGTGGCGACTCCTCATCTCCACGCCATGTCTTTGTGACAGTGGTTAGTGTTTTCCCTAGAGCCCTGAGCTCAAACAGTGTCGCGGTTGCAATAAACTTGGGCGCGCGCTAAACCCCGCCATCTACAAATTCCTATTTCTATCACACAACCAACTCTCACAAGAGTTAATTGAAGCGGGTAGAATTGTATTTATATAACCCTAGTCTCTAAGGACTTAGTATAGAGCAAGTAGGGTGTCGATCCACAGGGAATTGATGTAAATATTATATTAACCGAGTAGATAATGAGATGGATAGGCAAACAAAGTT
>CATIWM010172060.1:0-30052 GCA_949671775.1 Mallotus repandus
CACAAATAGTTGAAATTCAATTTCTTGATCTGTAAAATGCAATACCAGTCTTAATGTTTTCACAAAAGGAAGAAATTACCCGCGCTGCTAGGTAGAGGGCTATTGTCTACCTAGATTTGATTGGTGAACTTCTGGAGGTAAGATCAAAAAAGAACCTGATGAGCGAAATTTGCTGATGAAAAAAAAGCACTTTTTTATTTACAAATTATTTATTATAAGTGTGATAATTTTAATAATAATGCTAACAAATAAGAACTTAATTTAGTTTATTTAATTTTTTCCCACACTATATACAAATGTGAGGAGAGAAGGGTAATTTTTGTTATGTTCCACTTAAAAGACATCATAATGCATCATGAATGCGTTAATTTCATTTCCAAATTTGACATACTCATATTTTATCGAGGGAGTATAATAATATTTTTATTAAATTTTTTTAAAAATTCATATAGAATACATCTTATTGTAAAACAATTAGTGTTCAAACACTTTAATAAATGCAACAATATTTTTCTTCTACCAACGGCTGTCGAGTATTTTATTTTTATGTTAGTGATGTTGGTCATAGTCTGTAAAAAAATAGAGATATATACACCTAGTGGTAAGATTTAAAACATAAGATATATATCTTATTTCTATTAAATAAGTATATAATATTTAGATAATGTGTCTTAAATCCTACTATTTAATGCAATACATCAAGTATAAGCAAAAATTTTTTAAAAAAATATATTATAAAGAGTCGTTTAATTGTTTTTTTTTAAACAATAAAGAATTGTTTAACTAAAACAAAGTGTGCTATAGATTTTATCTTGTAAAGTCACTCACTACATGTGTTCAAAAAAAAAGAAATTACTCATTTATGTTTTTTTTTTTTGAAAAATTGCTCATTTATGTTATTCAAGTCACTTAAATGTCAAAATGTTAATCATCCAATTTGATCTTAAACTTCAAACATTAATCCGTAGATGTCTTGAGTTCAAAATTAACACTTGACTTTTAACATAATTGAAATCAGGTAATAAAAACTATTTTTATTTAAGTAATATTTGAATTTAATTTATAATAAATGTATTTACATTAAATAATATTATTAAATTTTTTTATCATTTTTATGATTTTATTCAAATCAAACTAAATTAGTTAAAATATAACCAACTCTCAAAACATTAGTCCGAACCAAAAAAAAATCAACAAAACTCCTGACTCTTTTTAAGCATCAACTAACAAGTAGCAACTCTCAATAAACAACCCATGTTACAAACAGTTTTGCCTAATTAACAAAATCGTAAACTACAAAAAGAAATGACATCACAATCAGTCAACATACTAAATAAACGAAAACAAAAGCTATACTTAGAAATCAACAGTCAACACTTAGCAGTAGAAGAAGCCATTGACAAAGGTATCAAGCAAGGTCCCAAATAGTACAAGTTTTGTGTCTGGACTTTAGACTGGTCGGCTGCAACTTTCCCGCTAATCAAAGTGAGGTAAAAAAAATAATTTTGGCTGTCTCCTCTACGCCTAACCCAACAACGACTTGATGATGTCCATGCCATAAAAAAAGAAAAAAGAGAAAAAAGAGAGGCCCGTAAGGCCATAACCTAGTATATACCTTATGGTCATAGTAGAGTATTTCAAAGGAAACTTGCTTCCTTTTTCCAGTCTTCCCTTTTCCTTTTTTGTTACTTTTGTTTTCCTCTCTCCATCTTCCTTTTATTTTTGTTATTTTTCTTTTTCGTTTCTTTGATACGTTTAATCAAACACTTTGCTTGCATTCGCAGTATCCCACTGTAATACCTTTTTTTTTTTGGATGATTTGGGTTGTTTGAGTGATGAAATTCTAAGGGAAATTTAAAGAGAATAAGGGTAGATTCATGGACGGAGCAGAGTTGGAACTTGAGAGGAGAAGTAGATTCTTGAGCAGTTTGATAGAGAAAAAGAAAGCTAAAGAACAGCATGAGCAATATGATAAACTTAATGTACGCATTAGAGCTTCTGATATGCCTATTCCATTGCAGACTCGAGCTTTTAGGTGTGCTCGTGATCAACTTGATTCTACGTTGCCTGGAAAGCTCGACAGTAAACGCATCGCTCTTGCTCTGAAGAAGGTTACAAATTAATCGTTCTATTTATGCTTTTTAATTTTTTGATCTTTGTTTTATAGTGCGAGCTTAAATGGGTATGCTTTATTTTTGGTTGTTTGTTGAATGATGCCTTAACTTGACATGAAAATGCTGGATGACCGGGTTAAATTGGTTTCTTGGGATTTTGTGTATTTGATAATTTCGACAATAGAATCTTGTTGAAAATTTCTTCTTTTAGCCTTTTGCTATTATGTTTCTGGGCGATTATATTCCTGTGCTGTGTGATTTGTAGTCTTTATTAATTCATTTTGAATGCTTAAAGGATTCTTGTAAATGTAAAATATGTTTACAGGGTGGTCCAATTTTGTGTAGGTGTTGGATGATTTGGATTTTTTTTTTTTTTTTTTTTTTTTTTTTGTGTTTCTATCATGGGAGTGAAGGTTATTGGTGGGTAATTAGTTTTGGATGTTGTCAGACTCAGTACACTTACAGTCATTTTTAAAAATATGGTCCCATTACCTGTTTTTGTACTTAAATTTTTCAGTAGAATTTCTTTATTTTGAGTTTAAAGTTGGAATAATATTAGTAATGCATTTATAGTCTAAAATATCTTTTGTTGTTGTATTAGTTGCCTCTTTTGTAGTATATTATTAAAATCCTAAATCATGACGTTTTGCAATGTTTGAACCAAAAGTTGATATTATATACTTGTTTTGAACTTATTTTTTCATGCCTTTTATCAACATTTGGCTGTTTCCCTTTCAGCCAAACGCTGAAGCAACCACTCGAATCACTTAGATTTAGATACTTGTGTAGTTATATTTGATCGTTCAATTTTTGTTTCTTCATTTAAGTTTTTCTTTTCCTGGTTGATTGCAAGTCCCAAGAATGTTTTTCTGAATTGCCAAATGTTTTTGTAGGAGTGAAGGGACCTCCATTAGTTGGTGTTGAAATAATGTCTCTGACTCAGGGTGAATGTAGTTTATTGTTAGTCTTTCATGAGGTGTAGATTGCTACTCACAAACCATTTTCAACTATAAATTTCAAGTGCTAAAATAATTGCAATGGTTATCTAAGGCTGGCTGGTCATGGTTAGAATCACATGCTGACAGGATTACCATGTGTCAGCCTGCACATGAAATGAACAAAAGTTTGGTTTAAGTTTGGATGAGTTTTTAAGATATGTTCATCTTAAGACAATAAGTATTTACACTGCTCCAGTGTGCATAATGACATACGGGTAAAGAGGAGTGCACTGCGATGTTTCACAAAAGGGAAGTCTGTGAAGGTGGAAATAGCGAGCACATGGGCATGTTAGGCACAAGCTTGTCATTACTAACTTGTGTCTGTGATTAGCTTTAGTAAACACGAGCATTTTGCTATTGGCTTGAAGTTGGCCTTGAGCAAACAAATTTTCTACTGTTGAAATTAGAAGAAATGCAACTTTTGCATTTGTGCTGGCAGATAATTCACGTGTCCTATTCTTTTGTCTGAATTTGTGAGACTCAAAATTAAGCATACTGGACCCCCATTAATGAAATTTGCTGGACTTACCACATTTGTCAGTGTTCTTGCTTCTAATAGCCTGCCGTTGCAATATTTTACCTTTATGCAGCCATAATCTTTCTCATATATTCAAACTTCAAACTTACCTTTCTCATACATTGAATTGAGATCTGAAAAACTGAGAAACACATAGAGAGAAAGGAACAGCTAAATGGAAATAGTTGCAAAGAAATGAACGGAGGCAATTTTATTCACATTTCAAAGAAAGGAATTGAGCAAACCTATCAAGTATAGAAAATTGCATTGTTTTGAGTTTAACTTTCTATGAGCCTCTTGATAATCCTTTGAACATTGCAATACTATTTTCAATCCTTTTCTTTAGTTCATACCATGATTTTGCTTTCTACTCAGTGGATATGTGATTTAGAAGGGTTTTGTTTTGTATAATTTCACCCTTCAGTATTTTACGAACTCTTTCTTTAAGGCGGTCTTCCATGAAGATAGTGTTAGCGTTGATATGTGTATACAAGAGGTCAGAGGCAAAGGGTGGATTGCTCCAAATTCTTCATATTCTTGTTGGCTTTCTGATTATTAAAATTGTTTCAACATGCATGTATTTATTTGTTGCTAGCAATACCATGCAATATGAATTGTCCAATTTAAAGTTTTTCTTCTTTTTCTTTGTTTCTTTGTAAATTTTCCAGGAATTCGACTCTGCATATGGTCCAGCTTGGCATTGTATAGTGGGAACCAGCTTCGGTTCATATGTTACTCATTCCATGGGAGGCTTCTTGTACTTTTCAATTGACAAGGTCTACATCCTACTTTTTAAGACTGCTGTTGAGCCTTTAGACCATTGATGGTTTGCAAATTTGAGTTCGCTTGCAGCATTCGAGCTAGGAGTGAAACCAAGGCCGCTATTCCGTTTTTTCTTGCATTAAAATAGTAGTTCCCAAGTATGAAATGAAATAGGAAGGAATAGAGTCAAGGTCTTTGTTGTTACTGATAACATAAATTTCTATCTTTTGTATTTTCAATTGCAGATTGTAATTCCATTTTTCCCCATGTCTTGTGCTATGTAACGCTCAACTTAATTAGTAGCATGAAATGATACTTTTTCTTTTCCCCTTGATTACTTGCAGCATCATCACCTTTTATCTGTTACACATCGCATTTGCAGCCAAATACAAGAGATTGATGTAATATAATATAATGTTCAAATTCTTATGTTTTGTGAATCTTTTACTGAGACATTAAATTTAAATTTGCCATGTTGTGTTTGCATTTTTATTTTCTCTAGCAATAACTTTAACCAGTCCAATAATTTCGAATAGGAGTATTTGTTGTAGAGAAGTCATTGTTAGGACACTAGATGTCAAGAATTTTATTTGCTTTGCAAGCAAGGCAAATGTGAAGGCTTTGACTGTTATCCTCGAGCCGACTTGCAATTTGTGAAAGTGTGCGGTTCATGTTGGACCACACATGTAACCTTGATCTAAATCTCCATTTTTCTTGCAATTAAGTCATTTTCTGAAACTATCCTTTGGCATCTGAAAAAAAAAGACCATAATCGTTTTCGTTGCCCTTTAGCTTTTGATGATATGGAGATTTCAGATTTTGTAGAGGATGAAACTATTAACGAACCCGTGCAGACCCCTTCAATCCAGCCTTCTCTTGATTCCCATTTCAGTTCCAAAAATGAACATAAGAACCCACAAGCAGAGGCAGGGCCACCCCACGAGGCTTTATTCCTGGTCTTGGCATACCTTCCTGTATTTGAGCTTCTCAACATGAGTGAAGTTTGTGGCTCACTAAAGGATGCAGTGAACAAGGACGTACTGCCATGGCTGAATATCATCATCGACAGGCCCTTGAGCTCAAGGCTCTCAAATGAGATTCTGATGAAAATTACTTCAAAAGCGAATTGTAGATTGAGAACTTTGATTCTCATAAACTGTAAAAAAATAACAGATGACGAACTTCAAAGGGTTGTAGAGAAAAATCCATCTATCAGTAAGGTATGTTCGTGGATTGAAATGAACTTCTAAACTTCTAACTCTTTGATTTGATATCCTTGCATTTCTTCATTTCTGGACACTAATAAGGCTAAGGGAACTGGATAAGATATGCTTGGCGAGGGTAGCCTCTTTAAAAAAGTGCTATATGAAATTTTATTATTGTTTTCTTATTAACAGAAGATGACTGTATCCTTCAGTCAAAGTGGAATGATCTTGAAACTTGATGCCATTAAATCGAAAGTGTCAATAGTCTCTAATTCAGTTTGGATATATATTTGAGTGTTGACAGAGTTCTGATTCTTTATTTCCCTCCAATATTGATACAGCTCCATCTACCAGCATGCACTGGCCTGACCCCGGAGGGAATCATCAGAGCTGTGGAGACATTATGCCAACATCAAAACAGCTTGAAGAGTCTGCAGATATATGGCATCTACAACTTAAAGAAACAGCACCTGGCAACACTCTCCTCCAGTCTTCAATTGAACCCAGTTCAGCAAAGACCACTGAGTATACTGTATCACCATTATAGAACTTCTCTATCACTAACGAACACAGAAAACGATCAGATAATTGATGTGAATATCTGTCCAAGGTGCAACGAAGTTCAAATGGTTTTTGATTGCTCAAGGGAAACGTGCAGGAAGAAGCGGGACCGGCTGTATACAGATTGCAGAGGATGCAACTTCTGCATCCCAAGGTGTGAAGAGTGTGGAGGATGCGTAAATGCTGAGGAAATAGAGGACGCTGCATGTGCAGACATACTTTGTTCAGGTTGTTGGCTGCATCTACCGAAATGTAATCATTGCAACAAGCCATACTGTAAACGACATGGCAATCTACAGTTCAGCACTCTTGATTGCACTGGGTTCATTTGTGAAGCATGTCATGTGATTACCATCAGAAATTCAACTTTTGAGTGACAATATGCTGCTGAATACTGTATCGCATACCTAGATAAATCTTACAATTTGTACGTGAATTGCCTCTCTTACACAATTCAATGAGGTTGCTCCTTGTTCCAGTCTTTTAGATGATATTAAGAATCTTTAACACAACCTCAAAAAGAGAAAAAAAAAATCTTCAGCTGCAGTTATCCATGAGTTTTAAACATGTAAAAATAATGAGTTTTGAAAATGAATGCAGGAAATAAATAAATGGAGAATGCAATACAAGTTGAACACCTCAGACAATGACAATTATTCATTTCAGTCGCCGTATATTGTTTATGCAAGCAATAAATATATGGAAGGAAGAATCTGTCAAAATTTTCAAGCAACCTAACAAAAATCATCATGCCACTTGATAAAAATGAACATGTCATAAATTCAGTTCAAAGAATACAACCAAATGACCCTAATGAGATAGATACAAGTTACAACAATAAGCCCAGCTGAACCTTGGCTGGTTTGTACAAACAAAAAAGACTCATGTCAGAACATAGACTATTTAATTAATGGCTATGCTCAATCAGCTTTGCCAACCCCCTAAACTCCTATCCAGGAGGACCAAAATTGGGTATGCTGCAAGTTTTCAAAGAGAACTGAAACCAATTTGCTGAGTGATGGCCAACCAAGATTTGCGCATCAGCATAAAAGCACAATTTTTTATAACAAAACTGCAATCATTAGCAAAACACATATAGTCACAGAGGTTGTGAGAGAATCAGCCTTATAGAGATGTAGCCGAGGGCCGTCAGAACTTGTTGAATTGGAAGATGGGGCAAGCGATGTTGTATTTGTCAAGGTGCCATTTCTTCCAGAACTACATGCACAATGCAAGCAATGACATGAAACTTCAGCAAAATATTATTGGAAACCAAGATTCTGAAGCAGAGTATGGAAGTAAGGTATAAAGCAAAAATGAGAAGGGAACTGACAACAAATTTTTAATTGCTGAATGTTAAATCATCTAAAAGCTCTGATTCCTACCTTCCAGGAAATATACACGAACCATGACCTGGACCAGTAAAATAACATTAGAATCGTATCAAGCAAAACCAGCAGAAAATAAGTAAATAGGCACTAAAGATGTCTCGGCTTCCAAATGCCTTAGGCAAGTTTAGCAGTCATGTTCTGAAAAATCAAATTGTTTAGGAACAGGTATCAAACTCTCCAATATTGCTATAAATTTTCTAGTTGCAAAATGCTACCAATTCGATGGACCTTTTGAATAATTTTCCCCCACATGATGGTTCTCTTTTGGTCAGGTTCTCTCCACCTTCGTTTAACAGTATTAAGGGGTTTTCGAAAAGGTGAAAAATTTTGGCAGCTAACAACATGATTCCATTAATGCTCACATAGTACATTCTATTTGGTTAACCTGCCAAAGCAGATTTCCTTTTTTGGCTTTTACTTTTTCCAAACTACAATTGCAAAAGGCAGAAGGGAAAAAATACAACTTTTGGCAAGTTAAACCAAACAGAGGCTCAATTATCCGACTCATTTCTTCATGTTTTCACAAATTTATTGCAATACTTTCTTGTCTGGGATATAAATTCTTACTTGGGTCAGTGGTAGTTATTGTGGCCACCCCTTTAAAATCACAAGTCCCTTGAGACTTAGCCATCTGTTGAAAATAAGCATTGAAAGCATATGTTGAATGTGCAACCACATTGTCAGGCTCGTAACATGGCTGACCCTGCAACATAGGTGAGCAGTCAACTTTTCCAGGACCACAAGCCCAATCAAGTGCAGCCTGCAACATCTTTGGATCAGCACCTTCCTTTGCAACACAAAATGTCTGGTTTGTAGTGTCATTTGCCAAAACAGTACCAGCACCTGTCAAGTGCAAGATATACACTGGCACCCCATTGTCATAAAAAAGTCCCCAGCTCTTCTCAGAAACTGGTCCAGGTCTCATATCCTCATTGTAAAGCTCATAAATATAAGTACTAACTGCAACCCCAGGATGTTTCGGAGTGCCAGTGTTATTAAGAACATGCCTAATCAAGTTGCTGTTATAAGTGTTTGCATTTTCTATCGTTGCATCTGACTCAGTGGAGTCACCTTTGGACGGCCAGCCAGACTCAGTCACTACAATGGGGACATTGGTGAAGTTTAGATAGGACATAGCAAAATATGCTGCATCTACTAAAGCATCAAAGACATTAGTGTAATGAAGAAGTGTATTAGCATCTACCGCTTCCTTGTTAGGAGGAAGAGGGCGAAAAAGTGCATAGTCTAACGGGATAACACCATTTGATTGCATGTAGTCATAATATGGATATACATTTATCATAAAGTATGATCCAGTTGACTGCAAAAACTTGAGCAAGGGAACCATTACTGGGTCCCATGTGCGATTAAAGAAAGCTTGGGAAGGGGGGAAAGAATCAAGGATAATGGAAGACGAGTGTGGAGTTGAAACTTTAATTTGGCCATCAAGATTAGATGCAACAAGGGCAGAATGGATGAACTTTAGGGCAGAGACTAGGACTGGGGCAGCATTTGTTAGGGTGGTTAGAACTTCAGATCCAACTGCTATGGCTGTGATATTGGTGGCAGGAACATGGGCTATTACATTGCGAGCAACCCAGTTGGCTGCAGTAGCATTTGATTGACCAATCCCAAGAAGCTGCTCATTGGGAACAGAAACTGTTACCCGGATGCCTGTGTTGGCAAGTGCAAGAAGCATGGCTCGGTCCGCATCATAGAGCCTGACATGCCGTATATTCTGAGCTTTAAGAAGGGCCACCACTTGAGTTGGGCTTGGCATGTCCGAGAGGGCAGTGCCAATATTAACACCAATGAAAGCATCTAGAGAAAATCATTCAAGTGTAAGGTTTTAGACAAATATATGGTTCTCATTTGACAGAATACATATCTACTTCATGGTAAACTAAGTGCCCATTACTTGATCAGGAATGCTATGGAAAAATATGTTTAAATCAGACAAGCGTGCCTTAATTCAACTTGTTGCTGTCTATTATGCGACACATTATAAAATCTTAGTAACATTGCACTCCTAAGCTTTGACCATATTATGATTGAAGGACTCTGATCTAAGTCAATGATTATAATATAAGCATCTAGCAGTCAAGGGTTAAAAATAAAGGGCTTTTACCATAGTATATTCCACCATGTTTATAAAATATAATATTTAAGAAAATAAGTACGTTCGTTCTCTAGAGAACCCCGACACACAGTGAGATCTAATCAGGATTAATGAATTAAATAAATAAATAAAAGCAGCTCCAGGCATGATACAGATGATGAAGATAATGGGCTGTATTGTATAATGTAGTGGAGTAGAACATGCAACAAGCTAGTAGGTTGAGAAACAAAATGACAATAATATCCTTCAAAGCAAATTTCTAGGATTCCAATTCATTTAACAAAAAGATGCCTTTGCATCCTGAGGCTAAGGACACTAAAATGGTCCTACAAAATTCTGTATAGATATACGGTAGAAGATGGTAAAAGACTGTCACATGAGCTGGGAAGCAATATAATTTAGATTCCTCATTAAAAGCGGGCAAAGGAAATCAGAAGTTTCAGAAATGGGAAAGATTTTCAAGCAAAGGCTTCTACTTAAGTGGGCAGCAAAGTAAATTAATAAAAGGGAAAGAAGAATCTCCAACACTAACTCTCACCCATCGCTATCCTGTAGTCTTCTACTGAAAAAGATGCAATTAATAAAGTAAAACAAGATTGTGACTTTAAACTCAAGATCATACTGCTGCTTGCTGGTTCTTTTAGCTAAAGTATAAATTAGTAACTAATCTAGCATTAACAGTGGAGTAGTTATTTCATTATAATCTGCTCTGCCATCCAAGTCAAAATGAAACGCTTAGCTAATTTCAAATAACATTTCAAACACAGAAGACTGGGGAAGAAGAGGGCATTTAGCAGACAGAATCATACAAAGTAAGAAAAAATATTGATACCCCTTTTATTTTGATGATACCACCGATAAGTACATGCAATAGGAAACTGCTCAGATTCATTATAAAGAAGCACATCAATGCAGACAGAGGAATCAACTAGAAATGAAAGGAAAGATAAACAGAGAGATAAACATATTATTATCACCCAGTAGCTAAAGATTCCCAATATCAGATCATACTATTAAACAAAGAACATATATATGGTTCTAAAACCCAATAAACCCCACAAAGAGCAAAAAAAAGGCAGCTAAAATAAACTGTAGTAAGAAAACACATTCGAATGCTAAAGCTTACCTTCATCAGCAGAAACTGCAGACACTACAAATAAGAAAAGCAAGAACACCACAGCCATTAGATAGAATCTTTGTTCACAAATCTTCAATCTTCCAAAAAAACCATAAAAACCCAGAAAAGAAATCTAGTATACTGTGAACTAGAGAACACCAAAAAAAAATCAGAAACAAAAAAAAGAGTTTTTAATATAGAAAAAGAAGAGACAGGGAGAGAGAAAACTAGAAAAGGGAGCTCCTTTTGAGGTCTGAGTGGGAAGTGAAACAGGAACAAAGTGTTTTTGAACTTAAACTAAACAGACTGTAATAGTTTTATTATTAACTAAACACAGCACAACGCAACTGGGTTCGTTTTGTTTAGTTGCAAAGATGTTTTTTCTTTGGGTTATATAGGGGAGGTAGGCAAGAATTTAGAGCCAAAATGGGTTTTTGACTCATAGATTGATGATCAACGGCTGAGATTGGTTTGAGGGTGCATGGTAAGCATCGAGGGTGGTACAGAGGAAGATCGTTTACGGTCTACGAGGAGTTTCAGAAGTTCCAGAGCTGACGTGGCTGGAAAGCTGGATTCGATCAACGGTCATATTCTATTCTCAGATATACATGTATAATAGTTTTGTTTGTTTGTTTTTTTCTGTTATTATATCTTTGTTCTGGAATAAGGTAGTCCCCACCAGGCATATTGCTTTTTTTTTTTTTTTTGAAATTGGGTATTGCTTTTTTTTTTTTTTTGAAAAGAGGGCATTGCTTTTATTTATGGTATTGGTGTGTATATGGATTTTTTTGAATAGGTTATATAATTTTTCTTTTTGGTGTTTGGATTCTACGAAAATGCCTTCTGAAAGATGCCTTTTTTTTTTTTTCTGTGGTATTATCTGTGTACTTCGGGCAAAAGGTGGCTATTCTTCATCTATTCACATTTTTTTTTAATTGTTGGAGGCTAATAAAATAAATAATGGTATTATGAGATTAATATTGAAATATAACCATTATTTATGATGAAAACATTAATTTGATGAATTCAAATTTTAGCATAAATATTCATTTAAAGTGTAATTTCATTTTTATAATTAAATTAAACTACCAATTCTGAAAATTCTTATAAAAAGTAAAGTAATTTTTATAGAAAAAAGTTTTACAATAAATTAAAATGTTAAATTTTAATGCATATATAAATTTAAATTTAATATTGTTTTCACAGTAAAAGCTATGGTTTTGAATTATTACATTAATATCATTAATTATAAAATATTACATTTGTAACCACTTGTTCTTATATGATTTTATCATTTTATTTTCTGTACGTTTAGGTCAAATTAAAAACCCAACTTATTTATAACCTATTATATAAATACATATTTGCACTGTTGGCAAGATATATAAGATGATACATTAATATACAAATAATGATAAAGCGACAAATTTATAGAGTAAAATGACAAATTTATGTAAGTGGATGTTTTTTTATAATAGATTATAAGGTGTAATTTGGCATAATTAAAAATATAAGGCAAAGTAACAATTTATATAAGTACAAGTGACTTTAAATAAATTGTACCCATTAACTATTTATTACATACACCAACAACAAATAATTCATCAAATATAAATAAGCTCTGAATAAAAATCAAATTCAAAACTTGAATTCTTGGATCAATTGGTTTGCACTCATTGGCTAATATCTATACCCAGAAATTAAATGTTTCTAAAAATATTTGAATTGCCTATTTTACGCAATTCCATAAATGTGTGGGTCTAATATGAACTAATGTTGAAATAGCTCTAAAAAAAAAAAGAAAAATACATTTAAATACAAACACGACATGCCGTCGACAACTGGTGAAAGCGCTTATAATTGGATACCCGTACCGGACCCGACTGGATCCAAACCCAATAAAAATCGTGCACGAAATACCCGACTTGACTTCAAAACTTCAACTAGCGAGAGTGACTTTCTTCTTCTTCTGTTGCTGAATCCTTAAAATGCAGTGAAAAAAATCATAAAAGAAATAAAAACGATGGATCAGAACCAGAGATCAGCGGCAGCTACAACAGCTGCTTCTCGTGGTTACCAGTTCCACCCTGCTCGAGCTGCCATTATCGATCTATTTAATGTCTATTTAGGAGTAATTTACTTCTCTCGCGCTCCTTCAACTTTTTTTTTTTCGAATTCTTAGTTTCAAGTATGCGGTTCAATTCAATTGAATCGTTTTATTTATATATGTGTATATTTTTTCAATTTTCTATTTCATTCGCAGAGAAGTAGCCGCCAAAAACCTGAGGATTCTGCCCGCGAACAGCCACCGTGAGTCATTATAATCTTCTACTTCCTTTTAATTAGGTTTTATTAGTTTCATTTTAATTGAGGATTTTTGTAATTCAAAATCATTTTGCAGAAATTCTTTTCAATTGAGTTATTACAAAATCATGTCATTTCA
This sequence comes from Mallotus repandus, assembly GCA_949671775.1. Taxonomy (NCBI): domain Eukaryota; kingdom Viridiplantae; phylum Streptophyta; class Magnoliopsida; order Malpighiales; family Euphorbiaceae; genus Mallotus; species Mallotus repandus. The sequence goes on from CATIWM010172060.1 coordinate 13,228, forward strand.
TTTCTTTCAAAATTTATTTTAAAATGATTTAAAGACAAGTTTAAAACTGAGTTCTAGTGCTCTTAGACTTTCTAAAAACTTTGTATTATTTCTTTTTGAAGGGTAGATGATTCTGTTGTAGGTTGCTTCTGTTCAATGGTTGTTGTTAAATTTAATCTAAACATACCTGTCCTCAGGAACAAGACACAAAAGCGAGTGCTTGCTCTTAACAGAGAGTTACCTCCTCGAAATGAACAGTTCCTTTTGGATTTTGAGCAATTGCAGAGCCAGTTTCCGGTTGTTTTTTTTTTTAAATTTTGTTTGATTTGGTAATTTATATATTTTTTTTAATACTGAGACTTGTATGCTGACAATGCGATATCATATACTTCAGGATCAAGATCAGCTGCGGTCTGTCACAGAATCTGTGCTTATATCTGTGGTTATTCAATGCTGTAATCATGCGCCGCGGGCAGAATTTCTCCTCTTTGCATTACGGACTTTATGTAGCATAGGATATATTAACTGGGATACTTTTTTGCCATCACTTCTTTCTTCTGTATCTTCCGCGGAAATGTCAGCTGGTCAACCCTGTCAAACTGCACCAGCTATTTCATCTATGAATTTGTCACAGACCGTGATGCTTCCTTCTTCCAGTGCAATCCCTAATCCATCGAATTTTCAGTCTTCAAATCCTACATCTCCATTACCTTCAGTTCATGGTATTGGTTCTCCTGTGCAATCTGCGATTGAGACATCTTCACTTGCAACTATGTCTCCTGTTAAATCATGTGATATTTCTGGTAATGGGCAGCCCTTGTCTGGTAGGGTTAACTTATCTATAAGGGATAACACCATAAGTAGCCTTCGCCAGCTATGTTGCAAGATTATTTTAACTGGTCTTGAGTTTAATTTAAAGCCAGTGACCCATTCTGAGATTTTCCATCATATGTTGAACTGGCTGGCTAATTGGGATCAAAGGCAACATGGAGTTGATGAATCTGATGGCGTGAAATCTTGCAGACCTGACAAAGCTCTAACTGAGTGGTTGCATAGTTGTCTCGATGTGATTTGGTTGTTGACTGATGAGAATAAGTGTAGAGTGCCCTTTTATGAATTGTTGCGCAGCAATTTGCAGTTTATAGAGAACATTCCAGATGACGAGGCTTTGTTTACACTTATCTTGGAGATCCATCGGAGACGAGATATGATGGCCATGCACATGCAAATGTTAGATCAACATCTTCATTGCCCCACATTTGGCACACATCGAATTCTGTCACAAACAACTCCTAACATTTCAGTTGAAGCTGTAGCTAACTTGCGCTATTCACCAATCACATATCCAAGTGTCCTTGGAGAACCACTGCATGGAGAGGTGATAACTTATTCTCAAAACTTTGTGCACTGACTCAAAAAGTGATGCTTCATTATAGTGAATAGTAGTATTGTTTATGTAATTTGCTGCATTTTCAAATACCTGTAGTAGTGGAAAAATGTAGATATATTGACCACAGATGTGACTTGCTTCATTCTGGTTGTCAACCTAGCTTTATGGTTTTCAAGGCATTTCAAAACATTTAAACCTTATATTTATAAATGTCAAACCCTAGGTTCTCACACCCGGAATGCTATACAAATCACTATCAATTCTGGCTTCTTGCAAGCAAGTTGCAGCCTGCAGAAGAAACTGAGAATGGGATTTTGGAGTTAACTCAGTTTCCCAGGTCAATCAAAAATCCCGAATTTGCTTGTAAAGATTACATCCTCATGTGGTGATACAAAATAGAAAATTGCTAAATGATCCTGTGAAATATTAAATTACTTATCATGTTTCCTATTACAAGAATAGCTAAAGCAAGAATAATAATTGTGAACTAAAAGGCTGTGTTTATGCCTATGCAGAGTAATATGTATTGCATCGCTTCATCACACCTTCCCTCCCTACATGGTTGAATCATCATTGCAAAAGAGAATTTTGAACTGCTTTGGTTCCTGCTGAAATGACATTAAAGTTACCAAGAAAAAAAAAAACACAATTTGATTCATATGGTATTCAACTTTAGCTATTATGTCAAAAAATGAGAAATTTTTTACTTGGCAACTAGTAGTTCACAAATATAGGGTTTTCTTTACATGGCTCTGTTTCAGACATGGGATAAATCTGAACTAACAAGGCTCCATTGTGCACAAAGTCCTGTACCATTGTCATGATGAATGTGTATTGTTGCTTGTCTAGGATCTTGCAAATTCTATTCAGCGGGGAAGTTTAGATTGGGAAAGGGCTTTGCGTTGTATAAGGCATGCTCTTCGCACTACTCCATCACCTGACTGGTGGAAGCGAGTGCTCCTTGTGGCTCCCAGCTATAGGAATCCTGCTCATGGACCTACTCCTGGTGCTGTTTTCACTTCTAGCATGATTTGTGAGGCAACCATTGATAGAATTGTCGAACTATTGAAGCTAACAAATTCAGGCAAATATTTCTTCCTCTTGCTTTGCTATCGCTATATGTTGTCAAGGAGTATAATGGACTCTCTTTTCATATATATATATATTTTATTAAATTTTTAATTCTATTGCTTAATCAATGATGTTAGACCAAGTAATGTAGTAGATCAGTTTCTCATGGTAGCCCAGTATACCCAACTGGACTATTATTGTTGAATTCAACTTATTTATATGATTTCTTTGATGCAGCTGGCCCAGTGACTGCTTGAGGAAAATATATTTTAACTTAGACCTTTTCCTTTGGTGAACTGCAGAAGTAAACTGTTGGCAGGAGTGGCTTGTCTTCTCCGACATATTCTTTTTCCTTATGAAGAGTGGATGTATTGATTTTGTTGATTTTGTGGATAAGCTAGTTGCACGTCTCACAGATGGTGATCAGCACATTCTTCGCACAAATCATGTGACTTGGCTGCTTGCACAAATTATTCGGGTTGAGCTTGTAATGAGCGCATTAACTGCAGATGCTAGGAAGGTTTGTTTCTGGTGTAAAATTCTAATGTTTACATGGCAACAATGCACTATTGCATTTCCATCACCACTTTCACTGCATACTTGATTTCGTTTATCCTTTCCTTTTTCATGGAATTTATGTCAGTTGTAATAATTCCTTGACAGAAGTTAATTGGCATTTTTTAATGATATAGAAAATTCCTATTTGGGATTTAACTTCCTTACATACAAACTTTGGCATTGCAATTCTGGTAGCAGGTAGAGACAACCAGAAAGATCATATCATTTCATAGAGAAGATCGAAGTTCAGATCCTAATAGTCCGCAAAGCATCTTACTTGATTTTATAAGCAGCTGTCAAAACTTGCGTATTTGGTCATTGAACACATCAACAAGAGAATATCTGAATAGCGAGCAGCTTCAGAAAGGAAAGCAAATAGATGAATGGTGGAGAACAGTAACTAAAAGTATAATTCTTTCAAATTTAATTGCAATTGAACATTTTTGATAGTTTAGTTTTGCTGGTTATTAGGATTAGAAACTTTTGTTAAATGTCCTGCATGTTTACCACTTTTACATGTCTACTTTACATCATGACTCTGGTCGTATCATACTGATTTGAGATTCTTCTCGTCATAAGTCACATACAAATTGTGCATGTCTTAGCTATTGCTATGTGTTCTTTTGCATATTTTTTATTTTTGTCAACCTTTTTATGTTGAAATGAACAATCATTTTGACCAAGGAATTGGGGAAAAAAGTGAAAGTCACGAATAGGAGGATGTAAGTTTATTCTCTCAAAGAAATCAAAATATAAAATTAACTTATTAGAGCCTTCCAGTCATGTTGGATCTGCATGCTACACGTGTTGGTATGATCCCCAAAGTATTACTACTTCTTACCATAGTGGTACTCTAATGGCACTTGATGTGCTTTTTAGCCTCATCAAATTTAACTTAGAATTGTTGGTTCTTACATGCTTTTATCTGTATATATAAAATGATATAAAAATCAGATGCAAAAACAAATATAAGAAAAACATACTTGTAAAATCCTTCCTATGACATGCTAACATTCTCTACAATCTTATATTGTTCTTTGGTTGTTCCTTCCAGAATAGGATTTAACACTAATGGCATACTTGGGTTCATATTTCTGATATTATTTGTTCGTAATACCGTAATTAAATTGAGACCTTGACCTAGTGCACATGATAAAGTATCTTTTTATGTGGTAAGTCCAGTGTATTTCTAATTGGTTTTACTTTCCATTTCAGGTGAACGCATGATTGATTACATGAATATGGACGATAGATCAATTGGAATGTTTTGGGTTGTGTCCTACACTATGGCACAGCCTGCTTGTGAAACAGTAGTGAATTGGTTATCCTCTGCTAGAGTTTCTGAATTACCAGGGACAAATATGCAGTCCAGTGAGAGATTAATGGTGATGAGGGAAGTAAGCCCATTGCCGATGTCATTATTGTCTGGTCTCTCACTGAATCTATGTCTAAAGTTGGTCCTCCAACTGGAAGATTCTTTATTTGCTGGGCAGGTACTGCTTTTAATTCAAAGCGCAAATATTCATACATCTCATTACCAAGTAATGCAAAACTCTCATGTAATTTGTTTAGTTAATCAATGAAAAGCAATTACTCGGAAAAAAAAAAGAAGGAAAAACAATACGATGTGGAAGATATCATAAATACTTCATTTTCTTATTGAAACATACTGTTAACATGAAAAAAATAAAAAAAAATTGTTATGATAAAGTTTGCGTCAAATATTGATTGTAAGATCTTCAAAAGCAACCTTATATGAAATATGCTTCTTTTTAGCCTAGCGTAATGTAGGAATAGCATTTTTCAAAACGCACAGTTGGTCTTCTTAACCAAGTTTGAACTTGTGGCTCTATACTTCAGGAGGTTTTATGAGGGTTTTTCTTTGAGTGTTAATGTGCATCTTTTTAAACTTATTTTTTATGTGCTTGTTTGTAAAAATGGAAAAAAAAATGTGGAAGGCTGTGTATGTATGCGCCCTCCACAATAAGCAGGGGAGCACTTTGTGCACCAGATGGGCCATTTATGTGCTTGTTTGTCGTTGTATGTTGAGGTTCATAGGAGGATAGTGGATACCTTATCCTCCATGTTGTAATCTCCTTTCTCTCATTCTCTACAAATTTAATTCCTTATTACAAAGAGAGTTGAACTAAACAGTCACAAAATGTTGGTGAAAATGAATTCTATGAGGAAATGCAACCTAGAATGCAAAATACATTAGATGTCTAAATGTTTGATACACTTCTGATATGGCTCTAAATTTAGTGCAGGTTATTCCAAGCATTGCAATGGTTGAAACATACTGTCGACTACTCCTCCTTGCACCTCACTCATTGTTCCGTTCACACTTCAGTGTAATTTCCTTTACCTTCTAAATTGTGGGGGGTGTTGTCTTGGTGTTAAATTGTTTTTCTTGATGCAAATATGTAAGTAGGTAGAGGTCCTGTGACGCATAGGATTAAAAACTACCAGTTTGCTTGTTTTATACTTTCCTTATAAATTCTTTGCCCCTAGTACTATGGTTTTGAATCATTAATGCATTTCTCTCAAGAATATGATTGTAGTGCTGCAATCCCGTCCATTGCATATTTGTGTTGGACCATGGTTGCCATGGGCTTGAATGTTTCCTCTTTCTTTTTGTTTTTATTTCTAGGATTTCATTCTGCTTCCCTATGCATAGATAGGCTAGGTTTTCACTACAAGTTATGATACTACCAGTATTCTCAATGGGCTTTAGTATTTTTTTTTTCTTAGAGATAAAGCCAAGTATTATCTTTACTTTGTTATTTTTCATATCATAGGAGACGGCAACAGAAAAAAAAATTCTTAGATAGACATGGAGTCTGTAAATCTTTCGAATCAAGAGAGACATGAATGGGACAAAGCTGAAGCTTGAAATTCAAATTTCATTATAATTCTGAACGTAATTATTCAAAATTAAGTTTGAATAGGATGCCAAAAACAGAGTAACTAACAAAATCATATAGGACAAGAATTGTAATTGCCACATGCATTTAGAAGAAAAGTTTTTTTTTTCTTCATTTAATTTCTGCTAGCTGTTTTTACCAGATATTTTAATTTGAATCCAAACCGTAGATTTGTTATAAAAAATGCCTTTTGCCTATTTATTTGTCAGCATTGTTCTTTAAGATATTGACTATAGTTAAAAAGGTCTTACCAATTAAATTTTCAATTATCTGGGATATAGGTATTAGTAATATTACTTTTTTTTAAAAATTCAATGTTGACTTCCATACATGCATTTGGAAGAAAAGTTGTGTTTTTCATTTAATTTTTGCAAGCTGTTTTTACCAGATATTTTAATTTGGATCTAAACCGTAGATTTGTTATAAAAATACCTTTTTCTATTTAATTGTCAGCATTGTTCTTCATAAGATATTGGCTACAATTAAATAGGTCTTACCAATTAAATTTTCAGTTATCTGGGATATAGGTATTAGTAATATTGCCTTTTTTTTTTAAATTCAAAGTTGACTTCCAGAGTTACACTTATTCAATTCGATATGAATTATGCTAGAGGATTTTAGCTATTTCTTTTGAAAAGGCAAAAAAAGGAAAGGAAATTCTGAACTGTCGCATATTGGTGAATGATTATTATGAATTAAGTCATTCATACTGGAAAATCTATTACAAAATGGTGCTGTAATGGCTCCTCAAGTTTCCATTTTCTAGTCACTGATACAATGCATATAGAACTTTACAATTCCCACCTAATAGCATAACAAAGATAAATAATTTTCTATTCCAGATGTGAAGGAAAAATCATAGTACAAAAGTAGAAGATGGTAGCTGTTCTGTACTCTTCATTCTGAGAAGATGATTTGATCCTTTTACCAATTGGCTAATTCTTGCTATACTGTTAATTGTTGGAATTTTGTCTGGAACAGTTGAAGGTTCCTTAAATGTTGACTTTCTTACACTTTGATTTAACTGCCTGCTCCCTCCCATGGCTCTGTAATATTTACTGCAGTTGTTTTTACCTTCAGCCATTTTTGAACTTCTAAGCTATTATATTATATAAGAAGATGCATTAGCTGGTGAAATATTCACATGCCTTGAGTTTTCTTTGCAGCATTTGGCACAGAGGCATCCATCCCTGTTGAGCAAGCCTGGAGTGACTCTTTTGGTGTTTGAAATTGTGAATTACCGATTACTTCCGCTATACAGGTAAGAGCCTGTGGATTCCATCTACTAAATCTAATCTTTTTCTTTCAGAGTAATTATAATTTGCATAACGTGTTGAAATTTAAAGGAAGTTGTAATTCTGAATGCCTGCATCTTACTTATTTCTATTTCAGACTATTGACCGAGGTTGTGTTGTTCTATGTGCTTCTTTGTTTGCTTCCCACATACATATGCTTTATCCTACTTGGAATTGTTTAATTTAGTGACTTGTTGTAAACAATGCTTCAGAATTCATGGTTCTTGTTGAAATTTGGGGGCTTCGGATGCTTTTCAATTGGTAGCCTGTGTGGCTGTGTCTTTCTTCTGTAATCTCTAGATTACTGCAAACTGAATTTGCTAGTGACATGCCCATTTTTTGTAGGTACGAAGGGAAAAGCAAATCATTGATGTATGATGTTACAAAAATAATTTCCACATTGAAAGGGAAACGGGGAGATCATCGTGTATTTAGGCTGGCAGAAAATTTGTGCATGAACCTAATTTTGTCACTGAGAGATTTTTTCTCTGTAAAAAGAGAAGGGAAGGTATGATAATGTCATCATCAGAATGAATTTTTTTTTTCTTTTTATTTCTCAGATGAGCCAATTAAGATTTTGTGGCTGAATCTTTTTCCAGGGCCCAACTGAATTCACTGAAACTTTGAACCGTGTCACCATAATTACCCTTGCCATTCTTATTAAAACCCGTGGCATTGCTGATGCTGATCACTTGCTCTATCTTCAGACTATGCTAGAGCAGATCATGGGCTCTAGCCAACATACATGGTCGGAGAAAACACTCCGCTACTTTCCTCCTCTTCTTCAGGATGCCTTGAGAGGGAGGATAGATAAAAGGGGCCTAGCTATTCAAGAATGGCAGCAGGTGTATAATTTAATTGTTTTTTTTTTCCTTCTTTCTTTTCACAATGTTTTTGTTGTTTAATTGTTGTTATGAACTTGGGATACTTGGTCTTTTGTGAAGGTTTAAATTAATATAATCGGTAAAAGGCACCATCAAGTGGGGTTTAGAAAGTAAAGATGATCTCATTTTCAACAGTGTGGTTGCAGTTTGCAATTTTTTTTTCTTTCTTTTCTTAGTGTTTGATTGGTCATTAGAGCCTCAACCTTCAGTGCAAGTCAAAAGGTTAAATTGATGATATAATATGATTGGAAATTCTTGTAACTAAGCAAGCAGAAGAAAAGGCTACCTAAACTTTACAGCGCAGGAGTTTGTGAAAGAAACTAAAGAAATCTCCATTTTGGTTCTAGTGAAATGGTAAAATCAAGGAAAACGGAAACTAAAAGATGTGGTATTAGATTTTTTGTACCAGTTCAATGACTTCCTGGTTGAGGCAAGGATGTGCCAGTATTCAATTGTTTCAATTGTCCAAACAAATTATATGAGGGTGCAATTGCATGGTTGCTCCTTCATGATCAGAAGATCATGAGTTAAGTTGTAAAACCTTTACAAAGAAGTAGGACGAAGGTTGTGTAATTTAGATAAACCTAATTTCCCCAGATTATGGTCCTAGAGTTTCTGTGATTTGAGCCACCATTATTGATCAAAAAATAACCACAAATTTGAACTTGAAATACATCTTACTTCATATTCTTTTAAATTAGGAAAGATGCAAACTTGCAGAACTTTTAAATTGGGAAGATTTACCTGCTATCGTTTTTGCAGACAGAGGCAACTGTTATTAACCAATGTACCCAGCTTCTCTCACCATCTGCTGAGTCCTCTTATGTTATGACTTATGTCAACCATAGTTTTCCTCAGCACCGACAATATCTGTGTGCTGGTGCATGGATACTGATGCAGGGACATCCTGAAAATATCAACAGTGTAAATCTGGTATGACTCTGATGATCTTTTATTTTTTATGAAAAATGAATCATAAGAAATGGTGAATTGTTATTTCCTGGATTTTTATACTCTGCAGTATGACTGCCCTGTTCTTTTATATTCTGGAGCTAGGTTATTCATCCAGCCCCATGACTAAAATTGGGGGATGCATATGATTGACAGGAAAATGTCATCAGAAAAATTAAGATTGTCAAGTAAAAAAGTGGATCACTCCACTTGATTGCCTTAGTAACTTGTTAAAGATCCTCAAAACCCTGGTGTTAAACTGTGAGGAATATTGTCTGATGGTGTTCAGGCACGTGTTTTAAGAGAATTCTCTCCTGAAGAAGTGACGTCAAATATATACACTATGGTGGATGTTCTGCTTCACCGTATTCAAATAGAACTTCAGCATGGACATTCCTTGCAGGTTTACATTTCCCTTTTTTGGTTGGCCTTCAAATTCTGTGTGCTATAAAACCTGTACATTTGTTTAGAATGTTCAGACTTTTCATGTCATGTTGTTTTCCCCCAAAACTCCTCAGGACCTTCTGGTGAAAACTTGTGCAAACCTTGCATTTTTTGTTTGGGGTCATGAGCTGCTTCCTTTGGATATTTTGCTTCTTGCCCTTACTGACCGCGATGATGATCCTCATGCTTTGCGCATTGTGGTATGTTTTTCTTACAATTAGATCTTTCATTTTTTATTTTCTTATGGTCAAATCTGTGATCATGTTTGCAAGGATCATTGCTTTTTCTAATAAGAAAATAAACTTTATCAAGGATGAAGGAGATGACAGATAAAGATCATCTTAAATTTAGGTTCATTGACACTTGTGTTCCCTTATGCTCTATTCTTTTTCTGCTGCATTTGATTGATGATGTATAAACATGACTTAAAGTCTCCAACCTTGATACCTATTCTTTTCCCCATTATCGTCGGTTTAAGGCTGTATTTTAGGTAAGATGAAGTGTGACAAAAACCTTTATGGTTTTCTTAGAGATTTTGATGCAAGAAGGATTTTAGGTTCTTAAGATTGTGAGAATGGTCCTAAATTGGGTTACAGGTGTAACATGGAGTTCCACTGCGAAATCAATTGCATTTTTTTTTCTAGAGATGCTGCATTAGTTTACGAGGTTCCAGGATGAGGTATAGCTATGTATCTCTCTAAATTAGTTTATGAGATCAGGAATTCATTTAGAAATAGCTAATTGTAGAATTATGGATTAGTTGCACATGTGAGGTACTATAATTACCATGCAGTTGAGCCCTCATCATACCGTAATTGTTAAGCTAATAATCCACATTGGCTTGAGTTCTGGCAGAGTTGGCTTAAATTCTTTGTACATGTAGAGGATTTAGGAAAAGAAGTCAATAATTATAATTAATGGTCTAGTTTAATGAGATTGTTGATCTTAATATTTAGTAACTTGATTTAAGGAAAGCCATTATTCATTTTTCTATATCCTTTACTGAATAAAATGTTTATGGGTGCTACATTTGTTTAAATCTCATATCTTAATTCCTTAGATGCGCAAGCCAGATTTTCACTTTGTGTGTTGTTCTTATGCTTATGTGACGGTATCATGATGCATGTTGCAGACAAGCCTACTTGAAAGGCAAGAGCTTCAACAAAGAGTGCAATTATTTTGTATGAATCGTGGGCCTCCAGAACACTGGCTTTTCTCTGGAATTTTCAAGCGTCTTGAGTTGCAAAAGGCACTTGGCAATCATCTCTCATGGAAGGACAGGTCAAATCTTCTATATCATGTATCACCTAATTGGGAATATGTATCATGTTTTCTTTGCTCTTATTGATATGTTAACTTATGACTTTGGTGGTCCATCTGAATCCATGGAAAATTAGAACCAAACAGAAATTTACTTCTGGATATTCTGTTAAGGCTCTTGATGAAGGTAATGTATGGAGCACCTTTAGTGAGGTCTGATGTTCCAAATTGGGATGAGCATAGAAAATGCACAATGACAGATGGTTGCCATATCATAAAAATAAATACGAAATTCAAGGAGAAAGCTTGGTGATAATTCTTTGTCATTTGCATCAAAGCTTGGTGATAATTCTTTGTCATTTTCATCTCCAACACATTACCAAGTCTTCACAATGTAGAGAATCTAGGTACTTAGAGATATAACTATGTGCATGTGAGTTCATTGACAACAGTTAATGCTAGCGTAAATGTTTGCTAGAAAGTCAAAAGCAAGAAGTGTGGATAGATGAGCTATGTGTTGAGAATAATTAATTAAGAACTTTCAGCTTTTGCAAATGAAAGGGCATGACTCAGTCGCATCTGACATGTATTTAGTTCTTTTATTTTTTTTTTTTCATAACTAGGAAAAGGGCTTCTATCAGTTGGATATTAAGAAACAAAATTTGGGGCCCTTGCAACTTGATATTTCAATATGTTGATGGTGGTGTCTGTTTAAATTACATGACAAGGAATTGTTTGGATTATGGGGTGTTGAGAGAAACAGTGACATCATGTCTGTTGTTGCAAATTATCATTTTGGCACCAAATCTGGGATTGGTCTTCTACATGATTCAGGGAGAAAAGAAAGATACCCCTTTGCTAAATCTGAGGTTGCTTTAGCTGTCTAAGTTTTGGTTTGGAACCATTTGTTCCACATTAATTATGAACTGCAAGGAAAAAAAATACCATTTTGATTTTTTTTTTCCTTGTGAAAATCTTGCATCAGCCAAAGAATGAAGCAAACCAAATTATCGTTCTAGAATGGTTATTCCTCACAATTGCTCCTTGTGATGCACTCTTCCTTTCTTTCTTTTCATACCAAAATTGGGAACAGCTTCAATCTTAAGGAGAAAGCCAACTTGTGAGGGCAGATCCGAGTTGGTTGGTTCAAAAAGTCATGATGGGAACTAGTTGATTAACAAATAACTGGAGGAGGCACATTTGAGAACAACCTGTTGGCTTCAGAGTTTTCCTTCCCCTTAAACTCAATGTTTATTAACTAAGCAGGACATTCTCAAACTCTTTCTTATCAAACCCCTTTCTTAAAAATTTGGTGCTTGTTGAGATCTATATATGCTTCCGGCAAGGCCCTGCCAGATTCCTTCTAGTAACATGATCTTGAGCTACTTGTTTAATGATCATTTCATGGACTGCACTGGGCAATATTTCCTGTTTATATTGTTAAAGAATCTCAAGCTAAATTTATTGTTTATTTAATTGTATGTAACAGCATTGCATTATAATTTGGACCTTCTACTGATATAAAGAATGGATTTGTTGAAATCATGGAAGCCAATCATGTGTAAGATCCTTCAGAATATTTTGATTGGATGTTTTATAAGCTATTGATTATCTCAATTACTTAGTGAGTCGAGGATTATTTTGCCAAAAAAAGAATTGAAAATCTTACATCTTTAGCCATATCTCTAGCCATACATACAAGTGTATGTGTGGATTGTCAGTTACACTTCAACTACGAAAATGAGAAGGTTACTTTGTGTGTATTCTTCAGGGGTGTTATGTTTGATACATTTTCTTAATGAAAATGAGGCAACTTTTCTAAGTGAATCTATACAGTATACTGATGAAAGGTGGCTTATCTATATTTTTTATAAACTCTGCAGGTATCCCACATTCTTTGATGACATTGCAGCCCGTTTGCTTCCCGTCATCCCCTTAATTGTCTATAGACTTATTGAAAACGATGCTATGGACACTGCTGATAGAGTTCTGGCCATGTATTCTCCATTTCTAGCATATCACCCCTTAAGATTCACATTTGTTCGTGATACACTTGCATATTTCTATGGTCATCTTCCTGGAAAGCTCATTGTGCGGATACTAAATATACTAGATCTCAGCAAGGTACTTATACCCTTTTCCCTACTCGATCTTATTCTGTTTATTTGTATTTGCTGTTTTTGAATGCTACTTTCCAATTCATGCTTCCATTTATTTTTTTGTTAAAAATTTATTGCAGATCCCATTTTCTGAGTCATTCCCACAGCACATTAATTCATCAAATCCTGAGATAAGCCCCCCTCCTGAATATTTTGCAACTCTTTTGTTGGGACTTGTGAACAATGTATTACCCCCATTAAATACCAACTCCAAATATGGATCACTTGGAGATAGTTTATGTAATTCACTACGGAATCCAAACACCAAGACTCCACCAATTTCGCAGTCCGGGCCAACAAATACTTCTGATGGTCAAAAGGCATTCTATCAAATTCAGGATCCTGGAACTTATACTCAACTGGTTCTTGAAACTGCAGTAATTGAACTACTATCACTTCCAGTGACTGCTTCCCAGATCGTGTCGTCTCTGGTTCAAATTGTGGTTAATATACAACCAACTCTGATACAGTCCAGCAATGGTCTGCATGGAGCTGCTAATAGCGTTGGGCAAGGATCAGTATTACCTACATCTCCTTCAGGAGGAAGTACTGATTCCTTGGGTGCAAGTCGATCAACTCCTTCAGTTTCTGGAATCAATACTGCTAATTTTGTTTCACGAAGTGGTTATACCTGCCAGCAACTATCTTGTTTATTGATCCAGGCTTGTGGTCTCCTACTGGCTCAGCTTCCACCTGATTTTCACTTGCAACTTTATATGGAAGCATCACGTATAATAAAAGAGAGTTGGTGGCTTACTGATGGCAAAAGATCACCAGGAGAATTAGACTCTGCTGTTGGCTATGCCCTGTTGGATCCAACGTGGGCTGCTCAGGACAATACGTCAACAGCCATCGGTACAGTTTATACGCCTAGTTTTGTTAAATGTTGTTTCTGCTACTGCTGCTACTATATTCACCTTCAATTAACAATATTCATCGGGCCCTGATTTTGTGTATGTTGTATTGCCAGGAAATATAGTTGCCCTGCTACATTCTTTTTTCAGTAACCTTCCACAGGAATGGCTAGAGGGGACTCATGGAATAGTTAAACACCTCAGGCCAATAACATCTGTTGCAATGTTGAGGATAGCATTCCGTATAATGGGTCCTCTGCTACCAAGACTTGCCAATGCTCACTCTCTCTTCAACAAGGTATGACACAAACTGCTAGCTAGTCTTTACCTTTTAGGTAAATGTATACTGGGTAGTATTTGAATCTAACACATTACTAGTACCACTTTCTTTTCCGCTGGGGATTTTAACTATGGCCAAGGACTGGAATGGTTTTTTTGGTTATAATAAAGAATTTTCCTACGTTGGTGTGTGTACAGCCCTAGAGGAGTTACACAGGATGAACCATGGAGACAAAGCATGTCTTGTTCTATATCCTGTACATCTTGAAGCCTGTTTGACGGTCATTTTGTGTTAATTGCAATTACTTGAAACATTCATATGGGGTCTTCCTTTATTTATTTTTTATTGTTACTTTTGAACTTCTAGTTGTGCTTGTTTATTTTCCTTCCTTATGAAATTTTACAACCACATTACAGACCCTCTTGTTGCTTTTGAACACAATGGTCGATGTATTTGGGAGGAATTCACAGCCATCTACTCCTGTTGAAGCATCAGAAATATCAGATCTCATCGACTTCCTGTAAGTTTTAGTTTATTGGTCCTTTTTACTGAATATGGATCGGCTTTTCATGCGTTGCCTCTAAGAATTTATTTGAATAATCATTGTGTTTCAGCCATCATGTTGTCCATTATGAAGGGCAGGGAGGTCCTGTCCAAGCTAATAGCAAACCTAGGGCAGAGGTCCTGGCTCTTTGCGGGAGAGCAGCAGAAAGTCTACGTCCGGATATACAACATCTTCTTTCTCACCTAAAACCTGATACAAACTCTTCTATATACGCTGCCACGCATCCAAAGCTGGTGCAGAATCCCTCATGACTCAAGTTTAATTAGCATTCCTCGTAGCCTGGTAGTGAGATGGAATTACCTTTTGAGCTCAGAACTATTCAACTTAACTAGCTTCAGTAAACTTCGTACTGTAAGAGGAGTGAAAGGATTACAACTTAATGTAAAATTCTTGAAACCCTAACGAAAGAACATAATTCACTTTAGAGCTTGGGTATTTCCTGCACCTGGTCTGTCCTTGTTGGATCAAGGTGTTAAACAAGCACACTTTAGGTTGTAGAAGATGTATAAATTTTGTCCCAAGTTGAAAAAGAGAACTTATCCTAAAGCTGATTGTATGCTTAAAGTTTGTAGCTATAACAGAATCAATTCTTGTACATACGATATTACAATGCAAACGCCAACAAAAGATTGGCCAACTTCGCTGTAACATTGTGATCAATGAGATGATTTTTTTTTTCTTCTTTCGTTATGAATGCTAGTTATAGTGCCGTCTCTCACACTGCTACTGACGTTATTTCAATTGTTTGAAAAGAAAGAAGAGGGAGGGATGGGGATGTATTCATAGATTAGCTGACGTAACACGTTATCTGGGTAGGCTGAGCCGTAGTTGCTAGTGTGGGAACACTGTTCTTTGTCCACCAATAGGCTTAGTGGCCAAGCAGCTGCAGTACGCGTTACAAGAATTGAATGCTTGTAGTAGCTTTGCTTGTCCATAAATGGACCACATATTATATCTTCAAAAAAAGAAAAAAATAGGCCACATGAAAATTTTTTTGAAGAAAAAAAAAATCAATATAATCTAGTGGTACTATTAATTTGTGATGTCGCTCTACCTCTAATTTTTTTTTTTTTTTTTTTTTAATCGCTCTACCTCTATTTATAAAACTTTTTTTAAAGAACCAATAGCATAACGTGATGATAGGGCAGGCATTGAAGAAAATAAGAAATCTGCCCAGAACTGCAAACCAAAACAACATGGCTGGAAAACCATTCGTTTGATTGGATGCATTTTGACAATAAGAAAAGATATTCTTCCAACGAGAATAGGTGTGGCCCACCTGAACAGGAGAGCAGAGAGAGAGAGATAGTCATTGAAAACGTGTCTGATTTTTTTTTTTTGAAAGAGTGTCTGATGTTCACCTCTTACCCACTAGTCTTTATTCTTATTTATTAGATTACATCACAAAACATGTACTAATTAAATTATATATATATATCAAAATAAACAGTGAAAATATGAAAATGAAAGATGTTCAAATCAGATATCAATGCCTTGTTTGCCCGTAATCCTCTGTCTAATGGCTAAGCGCTTGCAGTATCACCCGAAATTTTCTCCTGTTCAATTTACCTTATTCCTTACTTTATAAATGGCCAAAAAAATAACGTCAAGTGCAGAGAAGATGCAAATAAATAAATAAATATCAAGGAACAAGTCTTCTTGATATTTTTCTTCTCTTCTCACTCCATCATCTTCATATGTAGTGGGGTTGTCCATAATTTTATTGATGAATAACTTAGGTTTAATTTATAATCTTGAGTCTCTGAGTTTTTTTTTTCTTATTTTTTGATAGTTTGATGTTTTTAAAATTGGATTTATGTTGAATTTAGTAAATTTAAATTGTACTTTGAGAGTTTGTTCATTTTGATTTCTCGTATTTTTTAAAAATAATATAAATTTATTGTGAAAAAACCGTTGAATTCATTATGTGTGGAAATGAAAGATTGATTTATTATTTTTTATTTTTTATATTTGTATACATAGTTTATTGTGTTAAATTATTTATATTTTTTTTTTATTTTTTTTTTTTTTGGTGATGAATGAAAATTTTTTTTATTTTAAAAAAAAGATTAATTACAGCCACTAGTTGTTGCAGTACCAAAAAGGCAAAAAAAATCATTCTTCCTTTTCGCTGTGTAAGCATGTGAATTTTGTGGACATAAACCAAATGAAGTATGCGACTCTCTAGAGATACTTCGTGTCTGCCACACT
>CATIWM010172115.1:0-18269 GCA_949671775.1 Mallotus repandus
ATTCAAGTTGAGTTGGAAATATGACTCAAAGATATAGAACTTTCATGAAGGGAATTTCTAGAGATAAAGTCTGTTAGATAGAAAAAATGCCCTGGAAGTTATGTATTATGTATAGGGTTGTAACCCTTCATGTTAAAAGGTGCCTATTTTGTAACTTCCTGTAACCACCTCTAAGGCCTATATATATGGGTCATTAGTGCCTTGTGACAGATAGGGAGATATAGAGAGACAATATACAGATATATTTAGATAGATTTATGCAAGGGAGATCAATTTCAGCTAGAAGACAATTAAAAGGGGTTTTATTAACTCAATCTCTTCTCTTCTATATTATTTTTGATTGTCTCTTGATTTAATTAACCATGTGTATTGGCTAAGTATTTTGAGGAATTGCAATGCTGATTGAATAAGGATTACATATTCATGCTTGATAGTTTGATTTGAATTCAATTAGTACATAATATTATTATATATGCTTGATCACCATATGTAACTTGTAAATTGGTTTATTTGCAACGAGAATTGGAATATTCCAGTGGAACTTTGATTGGATTCACTTAAGTAATGAATTCACTTGGAGACAAGGAATTCATCTTAAGGGATATTTAGTAGTTTTACTTGTGTTTCCTTGTCTATCTCTACAATGAACTGAGAGGACTTGTAGACTCTAGACGGGAATATCCTAACCTGACAATGAGAGTTGCTTTTTAGGATTTGTTTGGTATAATGTCATTTATGGTTCCTATCTCTACAATGAACCGAGAGGACTTGTAGTCTTTAGGAGGGAACACTTCTAATTGACAACGAGAGTTACAATTAGGAACTTTACTTTAATCTGACAACGAGAGTTGCTTTTAAAGATTTTACGCACTAATTTCCAGTCATTAAGTCAAGAATAATTAATTTAATATATTCTTATTGATTCTCATTGTAATTCTTCCATGTGTTTTGACAAGAACCTATAGTAATTATAGTTTTAGTATTAGAGTAGTTATTTTGATTGTAATTTATTTGCTTGATTATTATTTTGATTTTGTTTGCCTATCCATCTTAGTATCTATTCGATTAATGTAATATTTACCCTGAATTCCCTGTGGATCGACACCCTACTTGCTCTATACTAAGTCCTTAGAGACTAGGGTATTATAAATTGACCCGCATCAGCTATAGTTTGTAAGCAGATTCATCACCAAGTTAACAGCAGTTTGCGAGCCCATTTTGAAGCTACTCAGAAAGGATCAGCCAGTCATATGGAACAAACAATGTCAGCTAGCATTCGACAAGATCAGAAACTAGCTAGCCAATCCACTAGTTCTGAAACCACTTAAGTCTGGGTTGCTATTAACCTTGTACCTAGCCATTGAAGGGAATGCAATCGATGCAATGGTAGCCCAAGAGGGAGAAGGGGAAGCGAAACATGCAGTCTACTACTTGAGCAAGAAAATGTTGCTTTATGAGGAAAAGTACTGTCAAGTCGAACAAATATATCTAGCAATGGTATGGACAATGAAGAAGCTCAGACACTATTTTCAATTACACAAGATTCAAGCTGTGTCCAAAATGGATCCTATGAAGCATCTCTACGAAGCTTTGTCCCTAGTGGAAAAACTAGCCAAGTGGCTCATTCTACTTATGAAATTTGATGTGCAGTATCTGACTAAGAAGAAAGTGAAAGGGAGAGCAGTAGCTGGATTCCTAACCCTTAACCCGATTCTAGATTCAGAATTCAATTAGACTTCCTAGATGACCTCAGTACGACCATCGAGGTGCAGGTGTGGCGTATATACTTCGATGGGGTAGTCAACCAATTTGGAGTAGGAGTCGGGATTATACTCCTAACACCAGAAGGAAAAGTGGTGTCGATTGCTAATAAGCTAGAATTCAGGGTTATGAACAATGAGGCAGAATATGAAGCATGTGCACTTGGTATGGAAGCTTTGATAGCTTTAGGAGTAACATAAGGTAAAATATTTGGGGATTCCATATTGGTAATCAATCAGACAATAGAAGAATGGGAACTGGAAGAACAACACTTGAGGTTATATCTGAGCCACCTGTAGCAGCTTGCCTTATCTTTCCAAAACTGCAAATTCATCTGTCTCCCTATAAACCATAACCAAATGGCAGATGCACTTGCTTCCCTAGCATCAGTATGGGAAGGACCAGCCAAAATTCCCATGAAGCCCCTAATCCTACTCAAATCATAGCAACCTAGCCACAATTGCCTTAGAATAGCAGAAATGAAAGCAGACAACAAACCCTGGTTCCATGATATACAACAATACCTCACAAAGAGAATTTACCCTAAGAAGGCAGTCGAAAAAGATAAGGCAGTCATCCGGAAACTGGCATCAAAATTCACATCACACTAGGGTGTATTATACAAAAGAACTTCAGAGAGGATACAACTCAGATGTCTGGATGAGACAGAAGCCGCTAAAGCAATAAAAGAAGTACACGAGGGTGTTTGCGGTCTGCATATGAATGGTGCCATTCTAGCTAAGAAGTTAATGAGATAAGGTTCTTTTGGATGATGATGATGGAAGACTGCATCAAATTCATAAGAAGGTGCCATAAATGCCAAATTCACAAGGACATCAATCATCTTGCCCCAACAGAACTACACTCTATCTTTTCTCCGTGGCCCTTCTCAGCATGGGGGTTAGACATAATCGGAGAAATTCAACCAACAGCCTCGAACGGACACAGGTTTATCTTAGTAGCAATCGACTACTTCATAAAGTAGGTCGAAGCAGAATCATACACAAAACTGGGGAAAAAAACAAGTGGCAAAGTTCATCAGAAAAAATCTATTCTGCCAATATGGGATTCCCTACCACATAGTTTCAGACAATGGTATTCAGTTCCAAGGGGAAGTAAGAGAATTGCTAAGGAGTTATAAGGTGGAACATCACAAATCCTCACCTTACCACCCACAAGCAAACGGGGTGGTCGAAGCTGTAAAAAAAAATGTCAAAAAGATCTTGTCAAAGATGACTCAGACTTACCGTGATTGGGCAGCTAGACTACTATACGCATTATGGGGATACAGAACAATAGTCAAAACTTCAGCAGGAGCCACTCCTTTTTCACTAGTGTACGAATCTAAAGCAGTACTCCAGTGGAAATAGAAATCAAATCACTGTGAATAGCAATTGAATATGAGCTGCCTGAAGCACAATGGGCTCAACAAAGGCATGACAACCTCACTACTCTGAACAGTCAGAGACTCAAAGCACTATATCATACGCAACTATCTCAAGCTCGAATGGCTAGAGCCTTCAACAAAAAAGTCAAACACAAGAGTGTGAAAGTAGGAGACTGGGTGCTAAAGCAAGCCAAACAGAATGTCTTAGATCTTAGAGGGAAGTTCAGACCAAACTGGGAAAGCCCGTATCTGGTAAAAAATGTTCTATCAAGAGGAGCAGTTAAGCTAATGGATTCTGAAGCTAATGAGTTCTCTGAGCCTACCAACACAGACCATTTAAAGAAGTATTATATCTAGAGCAAATACAAAAAAAAAGACCCTACTGAGTTAAAACCGAAAATAGGCAGTTCAGGTAAAAACTAGGGAATTTCCCGCTAGGTTGAAAAAATGAAAGGGCGGCCTAAGCAAAAGTTAGGGAAACCGAGAGAAAATATTTAGTTAGAAAACTTGAAAAGGCTAACTAAGGACAGGGGTTTTGTCGATTCAAAATTTGCATCAATGCAACTATGCTTTTCTTAAATGTCTTCAATAAATATACGAATGTTTGTCAAATCATGTAAGTACATTTAAAAAATGCAGTACATCATTATCATGTGAATCCATCGAGTATGCTAAGTACGATTTGCATATTTTCATTACATGCTTGTAGTTCTTACCTTTTTCATTATCTCTCCTCTAGATTGCCAACCACTATTATCGAACCAAAAAAAAAGCCCAGCTAGGTGCAAAGAGCTCTAAAAAGAGACGCTCTAGGCAAAAGAGGGAAGAGAAAAATACCTAAATAGGCGCAAAGAGCTGTGAAAAGATTCGCCCTGTGCAAAAGAGGGAAAAATAAAATAAGGAGGCAGACGAAGCAGAATAATCAGACATAATGGTCACAGATGCATGAATAAATGTTATAATCAAGTCAGTCGATCCATAGTATAACAACAGTAGCCACCAGTACAGAACATAGGGATAAATACCCAAGATACAACACCTAGAGTCCATAGCCTCGGGAAAATAATACAACATTGAACAACCATAGCCAAAATACTATACTTACCCTCCTAAAAATAACTACATTGACAATGGGTGCCATCAAGAATAACAGCTGAATCCACTCAGGCATCTCCGTCATCCAAGCTAGGCTCCATATCCTCTACATCCATCTCAAAAGCCACCAGTTGCACATGCAACTAATTTATCTGCTCACTATAAGACGCTCGCTCCCTCTCCCACTCGTAACTAGTGAGGATGTACTCACTCTGCATTAGATAAACACCATGGATCACATCTCATGCATTTGCATAGAACAAGTATAATTCAATAAAGGAAGAAGGTAGTACGCTCTCTGAGCTTGTAAACTCCATGAAATACTCCTGCGCACTAATCGTAGTAGTATACCAAGACTGATCAATGGAAACAAGCACCTGTAAAGCAAAAGAAATCAGATAATGTACAAATTAAGGAAAGAGAAAACCCTCGCGGAGTCAGGAGACTAATATGAGTAGCATCTGCAGGCACTACATCCGACGGTGGTGTACTTGCTCTAGGAAAAGAAAAGCGTGCTCTTGTTCCTATAATTGATAGCTCGTACAACATTGGAGGTGCTATACTCACAAAATCACCAAGAATGGCACCACTAGATCCCACACCACTGGCATGTACTATCCCCTCAGACCTAGGGCCACTGTCCTCATCCAATCTCCTTCGATGACGTCCATAACGCTACAAATAAACTCTCATAACTCATGTCATTTATAGTTTATTACTAACAAAGTTTGCTACGTGCTTATATAAAAATAGAGAAAAAAAGACACACAGCTCAGAAGCATACCGGATCATAAGATGCTACCCTAAAAGCAGAACGACTCTGAGATGTCTGTGAGGTCCCAGCTCTAGAGCCGAAGGCTGTGAAGGATCTGCCTGAGGAGGTGGAGATGCAATAAATTCACTGGCCATAACATCAATCAACTGTGGCACCAGAGCTATCATATAAGAAAAATGAGCTCCCTCCAAGAAATCCTAAAAAGGATACCCTCTCTCAGCTCCGTCAAGCTCCTCTCCAACAAGCTCTCGGCCTAAAAATATGTCTCTAGGAGGAGCAATAGGAACTCCCCTCATAAACGGTCCATTCCACCAGTAATAGACCCGCTCACCCAGGTGCCACACCTTGTCAACAAGGCTGGGTAGTAAGACCCTCCTCTGCGTCAGGCGCTAAGCCACCCCTATCTTAATTGACTAGTCCTGTCGCTCCATCCACCAGCAGGGACAAATCTGCCTAAGAAACACATAAGCAAAAGGATTATCAAAAGAATAATCAAAGCGAAATCAAAATCCACCATACCTGATTGTGGGCCAATCTACTTAAGAGACCCCTCGCCTCTGCAGAACTCTTAATCAAACCAGATGTCCTCCTAATCCATCTCAGAAGATGGGGAAAGCCACTTTTAAGCGAGTGCTCAATAGTGGGATGAGGAAGCACCCCAAACTCGTAAGCCCAAACCTGTCAAGAAGAAAGGAATCAGAACAGTTAAAGACAAAACAATCCAAAAAAGCAAGAGACCACACTAATATCTAACACGAGTAAGAAGCTACAAATCTGCGAGCCTCCTCTACAAGCTGCATCCAGGCCAAAATACATGTGAACAAAAGCGACCGTGCCCTAACTATACTTTGGCAGATCCCTCAAGTTCCTTAGAATAGATAACAATTACAACAAGCCAGTGCTGGAGGCATTCAAAAAGATAATGACACTCAAGAGGTAGAACAAGAAACACCTAGCCAACTACTCAGAGTTAACACGACCCACATCATGCTCCAACCTAACCTTCTCTATAAGCTGCATATACCAGATCAAAGAGGAGCAGCCAGAGTTCACAGAAGCAGTAACACCGAATAGACCCTTCAGCCATCTAATCCTCACAATGATAGAACTATATATCTCACTGCTAAAAGGGATAGGCTCACCGAAAAAGCTCACCCGGTAATGGTTGCAAAGTCAAGCGGAGTGATAGTCATCTCCCCGAATGGCAAATGGAATGTATGGGTGGTATCCATCCACAACTCAATGAGAGCGCACATCGCGGCTTGACTCGACGCATATGAGCCATAAGTAAGAGTAGAAATAATGCCATCAAAGCCCTTCCCAGCAACCATCTGCTTCACACACGGAGGAAGGCCCTGATAGTACAAGCTAACCTTATTAAAGCTACCAGGCAGCTGAATGATAGGCTTAGAGGACTATAACCAACAGGTAAATCAGTTACAATATTCATCAGATACTAAAACATCTCTTTTTGCATCTTTACAGGAATAATACATTAAGAGCTAAACTATAGCAAGAGCTAGACTATAGCAAGAGCTAAACAACAACAAGAGCTAAACAACAGCAAGAGCTAAACAACAGTAAGAGCTACACTACAACAAGAGCTACACTATAGTAAAAGCTAAACTACAACAAGAGCTAAACTACAACAAGAGCTAAACTACAGCAAAAGCTAAACAATAATAAGAGCTAAACATACAGCAAGAGCTGAAATCAGACAGCTAGAGCTACATAGACAGCAAGAGTTGAAATCAGATAGCCAGAGCTAAGTAAATAGTAAAACCATACAGCTAGAGCTATACAGATAGCAAGTGCTCAAATCAGACAGTCAAAGCTACGCAGATAGTAAAATCAAACAACTAGAGCTATATAGATAGCAAGTGCTAAAATCAAATAGCCAGAGATAGTAAAATTAGAGAGCCAGAGCTACAACAAGTGCTAAGCAACCAAACAACTAAAGGAGCTATCACAGCAATAACCAAGTGAGCACACTAACCGAACGATGATGAATAGTCCAAGCATTGGTCTCCAGGCTATAGACAACTAGAATCGGATCTCCTTGAGAAAGTTGAGGTGGACGAAAAGAGGCTCTACCATTGGTCCTAATAGCCTCTGTAGCTCCAGTAGTAGAAGTTCCTGCACCAATTTGTCTAAGAACTGCCTCATCCTCTAAAATAAACTTGTCAAAAGAAAAAGAAGCAGTATTCACACCACCAAAGTCACCAAGATCATCAAGAATAGGAGGGAAGTCCATAATTCCCTCACCATACAAAGTAACAGAATAACAATAGAATAAAATGCTTCGAAAACTCAAATAGGGCTTATAAAAGGTCAAAAAAAAGTAAAAATCACATGTAGAAATAAATGATCACACGGCCCAGGCGCATGATCACACGCTCTAAAACTCACATACACGCACACCGAGACCCCCGCGCACACACTCCTATGGTCCCGAACTTGCATTTTACCAAAACACGCAAAAAAACATGCACAAATTGCTCAAACACAAAGCATTGCATGTTTTAGGACACTACATTTGACATCACTGTCCTAGAAAGTCATATCATTATTCATCAAAAAGGAAAGATGAAGCACAAATGACACAAGCATGTCGCATCTGCAATTATCACATTGTCACATCATAGAATCACGCTCGAAACACGATAAAGGATGACATCATCACTGCATTACTACTACATCATCACTGCTCAGTAGCATTTTCATCGGCTTAGTATCATTTCATCTGCTTAGGAGCATTTACTTTGCTTAGTAGCATTTTATTTGCTTAGAAGCATTTTATTTTCTTAGAAGCATTTTATATGCTTAATAGCAATTTATATGCTTAGAAGCATTTCATCTGCTTAGTAGCATTTCACTTGCTTAGTAGCAATCTCATTTGCTTGACACCTCAAAAGATTATAGTAGCATCTTTATTGCTTGACACCTCAGAAGGTTATAGTAGCATTTCCATCTACTTGACACCCCAGTAGGTTATAGTAGCACTTTCATTTGCTTGATGCCTAAGGCAGTTATGAAAGCATCATCTCGCGTCACCTGAGGGGATTGCAAAGCACACAAACAAACAATGACTTTGCCAGCAAAATGAAACAACATCAACAACGATGAGCTTGATGTCAAAAGACCAAACAACACACTATTAGGTAAGTACCTCTTCCCAAAAAATGGTTTTTACATCTTTGCATTGCTTCACGTGTAATGGCATTAGTACTAGAGGACTATGCAACACACATGAAGCAAGGGGCAATTGTTAGACATCAAATTTTGACTGTCCCCAAAAAGGTCCAATGATGAAAATATCTCTCCAAATATGACAAGTGTCTGTTCATTCGTACCGCCTCTGAAGCGTGCCATGAGTCTAAAAAAATCAAACTAAGCCTTTAGAGAGCAAAATCGACCTCCGAATCATTAAGTTGCACCTCAATTTCATGAACTATAAATTATCACAGTGGTAAGTCACTCGTTTCGAGCAATTGTTGCTCAAAACGAGCAATTCATCAAATCAATTTTTGGCTCATACGACTGGAGTTCCACTTCACAAAATTGGAAGCTGATTTTGACAAAACAGACATAAAAAACGCATCCAAGAGGTCTAAAAACCTTGAAATACACCCCCAAAATAGTGCAATCGAAGCACAGGAAGGCCGCGTGATCATGCTCTTTTTACCCCGGTACACGTGCACATG
This sequence comes from Mallotus repandus, assembly GCA_949671775.1. NCBI lineage: Eukaryota > Viridiplantae > Streptophyta > Magnoliopsida > Malpighiales > Euphorbiaceae > Mallotus > Mallotus repandus. Next base: position 8,723 of record CATIWM010172115.1, read on the forward strand.
CACAAAAGCGCACACACGTGCCTTAGGATGTGTGCCCTATAAATAGGGGTATCTACCTCCCATTTTAAAAGGGGCAAGAGTCGAGGAGCCTACATACACTGAAACACTATCGAATTGAAGACTCAAGAGTCCCAATTCACACACTTTTAGCTCACCTTCTACATTTTTCATAGGATTTTTAGACCGCTTTTGAACCAAACCTAACCACATCTTTGTCAAAGCACGCTTCAAAGGTATACGAATTTGCATTACACACGTTATTTTCAACCTCTCAACGAGGACAACTTCAGAATCCTACGAAGCTAAAGCTTCAAAAACACAAAACAAGCTCAGTCAAATCTGAGGACCAAATAATCATTTTTGCATATTTATTTTACTGTCATGCATTTTATTTTATTGCCGCCACCAGTTGAGAAATTATTGTGTTATGTGTGATGAGGTTGGTAATTTTCATGTTGATTGAATAATCTCTGCTTTATTTTGCTCATAATAAATCGTCATTTTGCATCAATATGCATTCAAAAAACATGAAAGTTTGTTTATCTAAGCTAAAGCTTCGATATCATGGTCCAATGATATAATCATCATTATTTGCTATTTAGCTTATCATTTAGAAATGCTTTATAATAATTCCTATAAGAGCATGAACTACGTGCATCTATTTAATCATTCATGATGCATCACTCATCTTTGTCATGCTTATATGTTGTCCAAGTGGATGAATAGATAAAATTGTACATAGTTGTATTAACCTCTATCTTGTAGGCGTTTTCTAGATTAGTAATAGATTTACATTTTCATAATCCTCTTTTCCTTTTTTGAATGTATTTACTAGGAAAGCCTTGTAAATAATTATGTTGAATTTCTCGTACTTTCCGTTATTATCATGTGTTTGTGTGAATGTGCATATATCAACTGTCATTACCGAAACTAGGGTGCTGTGGTAGCCATATATTGAGTATCATAATGAGAAATAGTTAAAAAGTAGATGAGATCTCTCAGGCTCAGAATCTCTTCTAGGGACGATACTCATTGAGTGACTCGATGCCGTCTCTTTCATCTTTTCCTAGTTTTCTAAAAACCAGGTGGTGACTCTAAACACAAAGCATCTCGCATCCCTTTGAGACCAATCAGTTGTCCCTGTCTCATAAACGAAACAAATGTCCTATTCGGCAAAGTTGCCATGTCCTTTGGAATTGGAAAAACGTCCTAATAACCCTCTGGGACCTTTCAAAATAAAAAAAGCAAAAAAGGTCACTCACAAGCACATCCCCAAGATTTTATCATTAGTGACACTACAAAGGGGGTAACTACTAGATCTCAACTTAAGCCTATTATAAATTTAGCCTTAATTTCTTAAATTGAACCCAAAAATATTGATGATGCTTTGAGGGGTGAATTTTAGGTTCTTGTTATTCAAGAAGAGTTAAATCAATTTGAGAGAAATAAGGCTTGGATCTTAGTTCCTAGACCTAAACCTCATCCTATTACAGGCACCAAATGGGTGTTTAGAAATAAGATGAATGAACAAAGTGTCATAACTAGGAACAAAGCTAGACTAATAGCTAAAGGTTATAATCAAGAGGAAGGCATTGATTATGATGAAACCTTTGCCCTCATTGCAAGGTTAAAAGCTATTAGAATGTTACTTGCATTTGCATCATTCATGGATTTTAAACTATTACAAATGGATGTTAAAACTTCATTCTTAAATAGTTTCATTGAATATGACTTTTATGTTGAACAACTCTAGGATTTGAAAGCTTTGATTTTCTTAATCATGTATTTAAACTTTTTAAAGCATTATATGGATTAAAACAAACTCCAAGAGCTTCATATGAAAGGTTGAGTAACTTTTTGCTAGAGAAAGGGTTCTCTAAAGGAAAAGTTGACTCAACTCTTTTCATAAAGAAATCCAAGCATGATTTAATTATTGTTCAAATATATGTTGATGACATTATATTTGGTGCTCCTAATCATTGCTTGTGAAGGAATTTCTAAGTTAATGCAAGGAGAATTTGAGATGAGTATGATGGGTGAGCTCAAGTTCTTCCTTGGACTTTAAATCAAACAATGGAAGGATGGGATCTTCATCAACCAAACCAAATACACAAGGGACATTCTCAAGAAGTTTGGCATGGAAGAAGCTAAGACAAGAAAAACTCCTATGAGCACCACCACCAAACTTACCAAGGATGAGAATGGCAAATTGGTTGATGAAAAGCTTTTTAAAGGTATGATCAGATCCCTTCTTTAATTAATTACAAGTAGGCCAGATATTATATTTACTACATACTTGTGTGCTAGGTTTCAATCATATCCTAGAGAGTCTCATTTGAATGCCATTAAGTGAATGTTCAAATATCTTAGAGGAACATTGCATTTAGGACTTTAGTATTCTAGGAGTTCATCTTTTGACTTGATTAGTTATTCGAATGTGGATTTTGTCGGTAGTTTGCTAGATAGAAGAGCACTTTTAGAACTTGTCAATTTTTAGAGAATTGCTTAGTTTCTTGGTTTAGCAAGAAATAAGTTTCGGTTGCATTATCTACTATCGAAGCCGAATATGTGGCGGCTAGTTGTTGTTGCTCATAAGTATTGTGGCAAAAATAATAACTTAGGGACTTTCACATAATGCTTGATCACATTCCTATAAAATGTGACAAAACAAGTGCTATAAATCTTCGCAAAAAGCCCATTCAATAGTCTAGAACTAAGCATATAGACATTACATCATTTCTTGCGTGATCATGTGCAAAATGTTGATATACATCTTAAATTTGTTAATACAAATCACCAACTAGCGGATATCTTCACCAAGCCACTTTGTGAGGAAAGAATAAATTTTATCAAATATGAGCTTGGTATGATAGATGGTGCTAGCTTGCCTTGAGTGTGTATTAAATTGCTTGAATTATGGTTGAGATTCATTGATCTTGCAAAATTCTTGTGCAACCATGTGAATTTTGTTGTTCTTAAATCTAATTTTCTTTTACTTGTCTTTGACACATTATTATGATTGTTATTTGCAAAACATGTTTTTATTTTTTATATAAAAGTTTTTTTGCATCATGATTCCCTTTGATTATTTGCTACTTAATAATTAATTATTGAAATTCATTCAATTAATTAATTATTTAAGTTTAGCAAATTGTTATCACTTACAATGTTTTCCCATTTGCATTTGCATGATTCATTACTTTAAGTTTCCCTAGATTCATTAATAGCTAACATTTAATTATTGAAATTAAATTTAAATATTTCCATCATTTAAAGTTAGTATCCTTTTTTAAAAGGGATCTTATCTTTTATTTGCTATTTAATCATTGATTGTTAAAATTTAAATTCAATTAATTAATTATTTGAAATTAACAAATCTTTTATATTTATTAATATTTGCCATTTGCATGATCCATTTTATTGCCCTCATGTAAAATTCTTTTTTGGGAATTACTTGTGATTTTTCCTAAGAATGGTGCTAGCTGATATTTATTGCAATTTTTTAAAGTTAGCACACTCTTTTGATTTTTGAATCTCATTTTTATTTGCTAATTTAATGATTTTTAATTCCATTTATTTTATACATTTCAAATAGCAAATTCATTAAATTTCTCTATCTTCATAATAAATTATATTGATTTGGTATATTAATTGTGATTACATTAAATGTGATTTTATTTGATTTTAATTACACCCCAATTTAGTGTCAATTTTGTCCATATGGACTAAACAGTCACGTTTTAGGGATGTAATTGAAATTTTTTTGAAAGTTCAGGGGTTTGCTCATAATTTTGTCACAAACCATTGCAAGTCTGACAGTTTGTGAACGTTACGCCTCGTCAAGTAGCCAGTGCCGCTCTTGAGGGCAGGCTTGACAGACGAGAAATCCTTCTTTCAAAAGGATTATAATTCCCAACTCCTCAATCCTATTCCTAAACGGTCACTTGCCTTTCTCATTGAGTTTTTGACCAAAATTAATTGTTTGTAACCCTATTTCTCCTCTATAAAAAATATTTTTCATCCTCTCTTTTTTCCTTACACTATTCACAACAACAAATTCCTCTCTTTAGCAAAAACTCTCTCCTTTTTTATTCTTGCGAGCTTCTAGCAAATTCTCTTATTCATCTCCATGGCTCCTAAGAAGAAAACCTTTACTCAAGTCCCCTCCTCCTCCCAAGGCTCTCAAGCAAGGAGGGCTATAAAAGACTAACCAAAGAAGACAACTCCAATATCTTATACAAATTTTGAAATCAAGTAAGGGCTTCCTAATTTGCCAAGAGGAAAATTGTTCCCCCAAGATACATGTCAAAGGTAGCCTTGGAATCCCTTGGTTGCTTCACCCACGTTGAATCTCTTCTTAGTTAAATTGGTATGCTTTCTTTTGCTTTCACTCCTTTCATCACTATTCCATCTCTTGTGATTGAGTTTCTCTCTTTGTTTTGCTTGAGAACTCAAAATACAAGTGAACAAAATCCCTTCTTTAGCATGAGAATTAAGTTGGAGGGAGAGATAGGTTATTGACCAAAGAAGATTTTAATTCTATTTTTGGGTTCAAGAGTGAAGGCATTGATGCCCCCAATAATCTTTGGTCTCCTCATTCTTTTTGGAATCAAAATGTCAAACCTAATGTTATACAATTTATAGTAGGACATTCAAAATCCTCATCCTTTTCTTCTAAATCTCTTTAGTATATGCATAGGTTCATCAGGTTTAAGCAATGAAGCGGTCTCATTTGATGATATTTTCTTCTTCATTCCATTCAAAATAATGTTGATGTTGCTTTGGGACTTTGGTTGCAATGGAGGTTATGGTTGGTGAGCGAGAGCGTTAGTGGTTCAATTTATATTGGAGGGATTATGACTAAAATTGCACAATAATTTCACATTAATCTTGATCACCTTGATTCCATTCCCTACTCTCTTCTTGATGAAAATTTTCTTAAAAATTCAAATTAATTCAAAAAAAGTAAACAATTTATGGGTTTTGAACCATGAGGAAGTGGAAGTAGATAAAGAGCTTTAACAAGACTTAGAGGATATTGAAAACATAGGCAACCTTGGCCTTGAAGGAGTGGAACTTGGAGAAGAACAAGACCATACTCAACGTCAATCATCTATGCCTCAAAGGAAAAGAGCAAGGGCCTCATCTTCTCAATGTGTGCATGACGAACCTGAATGGGTTGGTGGCTTTTTTTATCGCTTTTCAATTGTTAAATCAAACTTCAACAATCATTTTAGTCAAGTTGACTCAAGACTTGCTCGTTTTAATAGGCGCATGGACCATAAGGAGTACGACATCCACATAATTTATTCTTATCATAATTTGTAATGCACTTGGCCTCCTCCTCCTCTTCCACAAGTGTTTCAAGACCCCTCTTCTCAAGAGCCTCAAGAGGATGAACACCCAATGGATCCCTCTTCTTAGATGCTTTGTATTCTTAGTATCTATTTGGTTTATTAGGTTTATGTTTGGTTTATGATTATTTTACTTTGAGTTTCCTTTAGTTTATATCTTTAATTTGTCCTAGTTGGCTATGTTTAGTCTCTTATATCTATGTTAGTTATGTTTAGTGTATGAACCACATGTTTCCTTGTGTTAATGAAGCATTTTCTATTATCTATTTTATTCCTTTTTTTCTTTATTATTCTTTTTTATCTTTGTCAAAGGGGGAGATCTATGTGTGTGTGCCTTAAATAGTTGATATATTGGTATAAATTTTTGCTCAACTATATTCCTAATTTAATAATAAACATTGACGCATACATCAAAGGGGAGATTTATTTCAACCAATGCATGTACTAAAGGGGAGCTATATTCACCTTTCACACTTCACTTGATTATGCATAATTCACATAAATAAATTATTTGTTAAAGTCAAAAAGTGAAAGATTATTGACCTTAGGTTTATTCAATCTCTATAGTTTTGACTTTAACAAATAATTTAATTGAACTAATATGTTTATTGAGTGTGTTTAGGTTCAATTGATTTCATAGAATCAAAGTGAAGTGTTTTAACCTCCTGGTCTATCCAAAATATCATATATAAGGTGCCACAAAGTCCAAGATCACTTCAAGTCAATTAGAGCATCGAAATATGTCCAAAATTAAGTCACAAGAGATCCCTCATGAGCTCAAGTCCTGATCGTGAGCAACAGTCACGAGCTCCAGTTTCAAAGGGCCTTAATGGTGTAAAAGAGGAAGCACCCCTTACGATATGCCCTCACGATCATGGTGTGGTTATGACATGGTCATGAGGACCAATCACGAGCTGCTTCAAGTCATGATCTTTAGGTGCCTCAACAAGCAAAGAAGTCTGAGCAGCTCACAGTCTTCACTCATGACCGTGAGCAGCTCATGACCAATCTTCTCTTAAATGCACAATGATCACCTACCATCCAACAGCTATATTTTTTAAGACTCATGACAATGACCATGCCCTCATGATCGTAAGTAATTGTTTCTTTACAAAAATCTATTTTTGCATTTAATAAAACTTGGAGAGGTTAGGGACGAAGTTAATGCTTCCCAACAAACATTTTTGAGTTGTTAAACTATAAAAACAACTCCTAGAAGCTCATTGAAGGACAACACACTTTGCTGGTTGAATCATTTACTCTTAGCATTCAATTAAGCTCTTAAACATTCATTCATTTTTTTTATTATTCCTTAACTCTATTGAGAGTTGGTTGTGTGTTAGAGATAAGACTTCTACTTCATCTAATTTCTAGGATAGGTTAGAAAGGAAGTGAGATTTGTTTCTAAGGAATTGGTTTAAATTTTTATCCATTAAAACACTTGGGATTTTGGTTAGAGCTAAGCCTTGTGAAAGCTCATTGTTGTAAGGTTTAGAGTTGAGCATCAAAACTCTTGTAATCATAATCTTGTTAATAAGATTAGTGTGGTGATTAAAAATCCTAACTTAGGGATAAGTTAGGTGGAGACGTAGATTCATTTGTGAATCGAACTCCTTAAATTTTTATGTTCATTCTTCCTTATCTCAATCCTCCTTTAATTCTTATTTAAACCACTTTAATTTTCTTTTAATTTCTTAGAAGCTTTATTCACCCCCTCTCTAGGGAAATTACAACTTCTTTGCTTAATATTATACATGTTGTTGTCTTTTGTTGTTGTTGCAGTTATTTCTCGTCTTACAATTATGTTTCTTTTAATATTTATTTTTGAAATTATTGATATTGTATTTAATGTTACATTTCATATTATAGCAACAAAAAGCAACAACATAGAAACAAAAAGAAATAAAAAGCAATAAAAAGCAACAAGTAACACTGTTGTGTTATTATTTATGTTTTCCTTATTTTTTTTATTTCAATGTTGGTTAAACCTTCAACAGAAGAAATATTCACTATCTATGAAATGAATGCAACATTCATTGTCAAAATGGAAGAAAGAAAACGCACATGCAACAGGTTCCAAATTGATAAGCTATCATGTTCACATGCACGTGCAATATTAAAGCAAATGAATCCAGATCCATATAGATATAGGTAAAGGTGCAAATCTGCCCTTAATGTTTATGCCCAAGTGCAGATCAGCCCCTAAAAAATTTTTGGGCTTAAATAAATATAACATTTCAAAATAATTATATTCTTGGCCCCCCATTTAATAGAGATAATGGATGCCATATAATGTCGTTACTTTAAGAGAAGATGTAGTAGACATTGGGTCCCATGAAAGTCATTTTATAGGCGGGAGGGAAATTTACTACCCTTTTCTCTCCACTCAACATTCTTCTCCCCTAATAACTTCAACCCCCCATCTGCCCTAATTACTTTAACCCATATTTACCTAAATGAGGAAAACAACAACTCCCTCTGTCACTTTCTATACCCATTCGAGCAGCCGCCCAAGATGAAACCCTAAAAGAATAAAAATTTACAACTAAAACCGTCTAAAGGAAGCTTAATAAATGCAAGATCGAGGGTATTTCAGCAAATGAGCTTGTAAAAGACGAATATTTTATGAAAAAGGTTAGTGAAGTGGGGTTGCATGTTGCTGGTTTTTGCTTTTTTATATCATGTTGCATGTGGTTTGCATTTGGATGTATGTGGTCCTCTTCCATATCATCAATTTTTAGATAATAAACAATGTTATTGAAAGTGATATTTGCATGTGGTTTGCATGTACTTGGTTCTGTTGCTAAAATACTTTATGTTTTTTTGTTGTTTTATAAAAGCAAAATGATCGTAGTTCTCGATTTGCTATTTCATTACTATGGGTCTTGGGTATGGGAGGGTGAGAACTTGGTATATGTAGGTGGTGATGTAGATATTATGTTTGACTTTGATCCGGATTACCTCTATTGCTTGGATATAGAACAAAAATACCAAAACCAATTAGGCTACCCAAATGTGAAAAGGGTATTTATTTTGGAACCAGGTAAAAAAAATAGACTCTTTTTGGTTCATGATGATGCAAGTATTAGGAAAGTATTAAATTACATTAACAAAAATATATGGATATATGAGATTGAATTATATGCAAACCATGAAGTTGACACACCTATATTTCAGCCTTGTATTCTGCCAATTGAATATAGTACAAATAGTGAGGCTAATGAACAACCTGATAGTTGTGAAAACTTAGGTCAAGAATCATGTGAGGGTCCTACAAGGGATGCAAGTCGACATCAAGCAGAAAATGATGTAAGGGGTAGTACATATAAGGGTCTTGTTGGGTATGTAAGTGAAGAGGGTAGCCAAGATGAATTCAATTCAACAGATAGTTAAACAGATAATGAAAGTGAGGATGAAAGGGAAAAGGGAAATAGTGCCCCACCTCAAGAAAGAGTTAGATATGACGGTACGGATGGGAAGGGTAATTTCATACTTAGATTGTCCTATGCTAATACCATTGAGGCACGGGAAGCTATAGCCAAATATGCTGTGTCATTTGGCTATAAATTAAAAATAAATCCCAATGAGCCACATATAATTACAGCTAGGTGCATTAATGAGGATAACTCTCCCTTTACTCTACTAATTTCAAAAGATGGCAATAATCTTACACTGGCAGTGAAGACTTTAGTTTCCATGCATCACTATTTTCAGCATTACTCACTTCCTAGCTACACCTCTACATATCTAGCCAAGTACTTCAAAGATAAAATCTATAAAAACCCAAAGTATAAGGTTGTAGACATGAAATTGGATGCAGAAAAACTATTGAAGGTGAATGTTAGTTTTGCAAAATGCAAGAGGGCTAAAAAATCAATAATAGAAGAACTTGATGGAAGCTTTAGGGTGGAATTTGGTTTTTTAGGGGCTTATACAACTATAATTAAAAGAACAAATCCGGGTAGCAAGGTAGAAATTGAACTGTGCAACAATGCATTAAAAGAAGGAAAGAGGGTACTCAGAAGAATCTTTGTGTGCTTTAAGGCATGCAAAAGGGGATGGAAGGTTGGTTGTAGACCTTTCATAGGTCTAGAAGGTTGCTTTTAGAAAGGGGTTTGCAAAGGGCAACTTCTCACAGCTGTTAGTGTAGATGGTAAAGGGTAGGTCTTTCCTATATGCTAGGCTGTTATTGA